>JAVCKT010014004.1:0-20026 GCA_032273925.1 Rhynchotus rufescens
ACAGCATAAAAAAAAAAAAAAAAAAAAAAAAAAAGTAGCTCAGATTAGTTATAAATATTTTTAGGATTTTTGAGCTGAGCAGAGTTGTACTGTGGGCTACAGACAGGAGATCAGGAACATCCGTAGCAGTGGAGGAAGCTCTGAAGAAGGTGTCTGGCTGGCCATGCTCCTAAGGGCTGAGTAACCAGACATGCAGGATGGAGCTACAGAGAGAGGATGAGGCAAAAGGAGATGTCTTACATGCTCATTTCTTCCAGAAAGTTTTGTATGTGCCATGGTTAGGGTTTTTGCAAATCCGTGTACTGGATCTTTTCATGAGTAGTGGCATATTTTTACCTTATTTGGTTGATATGTGGGGTTTTTTTGAGCACAGAAGCTATGCAGATAGTCAGTGGCCTACTTTGGTATTGAAAATGATTTTTTTTTTATTGTTTTCCCTAAACTGTAATAAAACAGGTGTTATCTCCTCCATTCCCTTGATGTGTTTTAAGTTTAAACCCAAGACCATCATATGTATTTGACAGCCTGAGGTGTGAAGCAAAGTCTATTTGATACTGAAATTGAAATGAATCACTGGGGCAGGAAACATTTATGAATATTTTCTTAGGGGAAAAAGGAGTGTTGTCAGATTTAACATCTGTCGTGTCACTTCCTTGAATGAGATGCACATCCCAACTTGTGGTTTTGGAGGATCTTGCCTAGGCTAATTGTAAAATGCACAGATACTTGTTAAAACAGTTTCGTTGTTTGTTAAAAACGAGGCAAAGAGAGAGAAATCCTTTACAAGATGAAAAAGTCTTGGGGATGGTAGTCTGTAGGTTTTGGCTTTTTTCTTTTCCATTTTAGATAGGAGTGTGGAGTGTCCCTGCAAAAAATAATTGTGTATCTTGTGTGAAGGTGACGTGCTGGCTCTTTGGGAAGCTATTGGCTAAACAGGCCCAGAAGGATTTAGTTAGGTGCCGTGAAAAGCTCTAATTTTAGAGTCAGATCTTTCAGCTGTTTCAGCACATACAAGTGCTTGCAATGGAGAGGACACGACACAAAGTTTACGTAGAGGTGCTTGCAAGATCCAGACTTTTCTTTTATGATCTCTGATCTCTGGAATGTCAAGGCAGACTGTGACTCTGAACATAATCTTGCAGAGACTTATTTTGGGACTTATTTTGCTCCATTATTTTCTTCTGGTGAGCCATCAGCCTCTGGCTTTTTTTTCATCCTATGCTGAATGCTGTTTCGATGTGTTAATGGTACTAATACCTGTGAAATATTATACACATGCTCTCTTTTTTATACACAAATGTACAGAATACATGTGTATTCTGTAATAATATATTTGGAATGAAGGGAAAGCAATGATTTCCTAGGGGTAGGAGAGAAATAGATTACTTGGGGAAAAAAAAAAGAAAAACAGACTGTTTTCATCAATTTGATGTCTTATTGCACTCGCCTGTGCCTTACAAGTGAATTTCTGGAAACAGGGAAAATTGCATTTCATTTTTAGGAAGCCTTAAAAGTGAATCAAGAGCAAAAATCTCTCAGCTGTAACCAAATGATGAGCAGAGCAGGCCAGGCCTGTAGCAAATCACCCAAATATGGACTAGAACGAGAGCGTGGGGATTTTAAGGCTTGCGCTTATCCCAACAGGACTGGAAATCCAGAGCCAAGAGGCCCTGCTAAAGTTTTCATTTTATCACATATTGACCCTAATAATACTTCATATTAAAAAGCATTTTTATTAACAAAATGAAACATTTTCAATGTATTGAAAGCCACACATTTTCTATCTAGAATGAGAAAATAACTAAGGCGTCATAAAATATTTTAAAGTGCAGTTCAATTCCAACACATTTAGGTGATAACGTCAAAAGCCTTTTAAGCATGTGAATCTCACGGTGATGGTGGAATTATGTAGCATGTATTTGCCTCTATTAATGTTGCTAATGAAGGGAAACATTCAATTCACTCTTGAGTTTAAATGAACCCTCCAAACACCAGCTCTTCCTCACAGGGGTTCAGTCAAAGAGACTGGGCTTTGTCTGGTGCCTACCAGTGACAAAAACTTTATTTGAAATTTTAATCACACAATCCAGTGAGTAATCAACGGACAATGGAGCATAGATAAGACATAAGAGATTCACGTAGTACAGTGCTGTGAAATGCAGAGGGTTAGCAATTATGTGGATATTAAATGAAATAAAAATACCTGTCAGAACAAAGAAGAGAGATTTTAATTCAAAATGGATTGTTACTGCAAAGAACTAGAATAGAGTATTAGCCTTATAGGGAAGAAAACCTTATCTGAAAGACTGTTTTCAAAGCCGAAGTTTGAAAATGGAGTTTAGAGCAGCTGTTGGTGGGAACTTCTGCATGAGAAGTGGCTCCCTACTAGAGGAGCATCATGAAGAGCACCTTTTAATATCTTAATCACCAATATAAAATCATGTGTGGCATTTTGATATGACCAAAATTATTTTTACCTGAATTATGTAAAAATTACAGCAGTTGGCTGCTCTGAGATTAATCTGGCTTTCTCAGCTTTGATTATGAAAAGTCATGACATGTTCTAGTCTTTAACATTTTTTGACTCAGTTACCCTAACTGAATTCAAGTGAATATGTGCTCCCTTTACCGGTTACTTCAGTATTAAGCTACAGCTTTAATACTGTCTTGTCCCTTCATTGTTCATCTTATTCTTTCATATTATATGAGCTATCACGTGCTGTTTTCTATATTCTCCTATGGTAATTCTTCACGGCCTGCTTAGGCCTACCACAAAGTTTAGAGTTGAATTATAATCTTGGATTTCAAATTTCCGTTACCCCTTACCTAGAAGGGATGCTCAAGTGAGATTTATTAGCTCATGGCTTAATGTGAAAGTCAAGTTAGTAAAAGGTTTTTGCCTCCAACATGAGAAGCGATGGGTCGGTGAAGAGAGGTCTGCACCAGTGAGGAGCTCCAAGTCCAATCTGCTCCCTGCCCATATCTCTGCCCATATCTGTGCATTAGTTTATTACAATGCAAAGGAATAATAAAATATTCTTTCACTACAAGCTATAGGTTGTAATCTGTGACTCAGAAAAAGATCAAAAGCCTGGATGAATTAATAGCAAGAATATGCATTCTATTGCAAATATATATGTGCTTTTGCATATATGTATATCTTAGGAAGCAACATAATTTCTTTGGTTTCATTTGCTTATAGAGAATTAAATTTGCCTGAAATAAGACATTCTTAAATTGAAAGACTTATGTCTACTCATATTTATTTATTATTTACAATTTTAATGGAACTGTGGTCACAAGGCCATATTACATCTATTTCTCAATTTTAATTGGAAGTGTTTGTACTCACAGTATTTACAGGAAAGTGTCATTTGCCTTACCAATTTATTTCAAGATATTGTGAAACATTAGATGAAAACAGGGCATAAAGATTAACTGACCAGCCTGCTGATATCATGGATTAATCAGAAATGTGGGATGTTTATAGTCTCTCATTTTACATCTGCCTTTCCATTTGTCTGGTGAATTTTCCTGAATAACTGTGAATCATAGTCTTGTTTTTGATTCTAGTAAGAGTCATTGCTACATACATGACTTAATTCCAGGCTGAGAATTAATTAAGCTCAGGGAGAATTATACTCCCTGAAAAATATAAGGAATGAATTTGTTAATTTTAAATGTCACTTCAAATTTTCTTTTCAGATTTTACTGTCATCTTAGCAAAATGTCTCCAGAAATAGAATAGATTTAAGGAAAAGAGAAATTTTATTTTATGTATGTGTTGGTGCCATCATTTATCATGAGACAGCTTCTTCTTTTTACTATTATTAATGCAGATGGTATTTAAGTTTTAAAATCAAGATGACAGAGTATTACCTTATTGCTTCTGTTGGCAGAATTCTGTATAAATACTTCTTTGCATTTCCTAGGCAATATACAGGAAATACTTTTATATCACAGAAGGTCATGTAAGCTTTTGTACTTAATATTACAGTTTAGATGTTGAGAGAAAATGGTGAATTTTGGCATTCTGGAAGTATTTAAATTCAGCTGTTGTGGAAAAAAATAACCTAAATCAGGTTATTATCTGTTAGCTGGAACAGTTCTTGAAGGAAGTGATATTTTGTGGTGCAAGATTCAGACAAAATGGTGTTTTGAATCAGAGTTTTAATATTTATTTTTATGGTAATAACACCTGTAAATCCCAATCAAGAGGAGGTCCGGTTGCAAGAGACACTGTAGAAATGCATGATGAGAAATACGCCCTGCCATGAGAGTCTTATGATTTAAGTAAAGGTGGTTTCCTGGGTGTAGCGAATAAATAAATTATCCGAGGTCATGCGGGAAGTGAGTGTGAGAGCCGTGATGGGAAAATCCCATTCAGTAGCGATCAAGTGCCTGCCAGTAGAGGTTTACAGCTTATTCTTGGGCACTTTTGCAGCAAAAATCTAACTATAAATTAATGCTCTCATAAATGTAAGAAGGGGCACAAGGCAATGAGCAGGATGCTAGTGTGTCAGGTGTGATCAGCTGTTTACTATAGGTGACCAAAGCCTGTCTATTCCTTTTAGACTTTGCTCTCCTAGGCTTTGCTGTTGTCACCGTGGCAGGCTCGGAGGAGCTGCCCATGCTGATGTGCACATCTGCCTGGGGCTTGTCCCATGCAAGTCCCGTTTGGGTGCTGGGCAAGCACCTGTAAATCCCACCCCCATCCACCAGAGCTGGAGATGCTCATGGTCCTCGGGAAGCGTCCTCCAAAGCTTTACTTCACTGGTGCAAACTTAAGTAAGAAGGGTCAGATGAAGGTCCACAGTTTCAGAAATTTAAAGAACAGTTTTCTCTCTGTGCAGAATATTTTCTTTTCATGCTTATTAGAATCAAGCATACACTGTCCCCCAGGTGAATACCTGTATTTTTAGTAATGCCTTATTCTGCTACCTATTTAGAAACAAAAAAAAACCATAAAAAAACACCAGAGTATGAAGCAAACAAATGTTTTAATGAAACCCAGGGCTTAACCCCAGCCAAAGTGCATGCAGTGTAAGATAGTTTACTGCAGAATGCAAATTAATATGGCAGTGAATTTTTCTGTACCTTCCAATACGGACACATATCAATTTACCTTGATGGAATGTTGTATAGTTTATTTTTTCAATACATTATGAAATGTGGAGGGAGGCTGCTACCCACGGCACAGGGCTCCCTGAGGCTCACACAGACTGCTTAACCCAGTTGTGCTAATAAACCTGTGTGCTGTGTTTTGCCAGCTCAGCTCTTAGCAGGGTCTCAGAAGCTCAACCTGCTTTAAATTTATGGGAAAACAACAGCTCGGAGAAGAAAAATGTGGAGAAGGGAGAGGAAGTATTTTCCCCACTGAGAAGACAAACGATGAGTCTTTTTATTTTTTTCCCCCAAAACCACAATATCACCCTCCCTTTTTTAGAAGAAAAATTAGGCTTATGAAACAGAAATTCAAAGATCATAAAGCATGAAGAGGAATTGATCTTGGATGGGATTGAGCTATAATAGAACAAGTTGCAGGTCTTTTCCTACTGAGAGGCAGAACCAATTGATTTATTATCGTGACTCCCAGCTTGCGTTTTTTAGGCAGGAACTGTAGATGCTAGGTAGCACGTCTCCTTTGATTTGCCACACTATGTCTTAATTACCCATGCTAGAGGTTCATGCAGTAGCATTTTCCAACTTCAAAGGTTTCAGCAGCTTAAACAGCGGGAGTGGATCACGTTTGTAAAAATACCGAGTGAGAGCGATTTGGCATCTTCATATTTGTGTATCGTCAGTTCATTTTTTATTTATTGCACCTCAAAGTGGATATAGGGACACAGAAAAGATAATAGGTTTATTCAGCATTCTCTTCTTTAGCTGTCAGTGGAATTGAAAGTATCCTTTGTTTCAAGAACTGTGATTCAAAGCTTCAGTTAATCTTTTTTTTTTTTTTTCTCCCCCTTATGGAAACAGCAAGTGATCTTAAATATCCATTCTAAATATTGTTTAGAGTTTTTCCCTACTTATTTTTGATTTACAGTAGCATAGCTCTAGTGAAGTCTGTGTGTTACACTGGGTTAAGGCTAGTGAAAGTAGAAGAAAATCTGGCCTGTGAGATACAGGGTCTAGGGCATGGCATGGGCAATTTTAGTTCTGTGAACTCCTAAACTGGATATTCTACAGTTTAAGAATGTAAATAGATCTTTCTTTATATCCACCATTATCTAGTGGTGAGATGGGAGATGTGAAAAAAATCTGCATTAGTGCAGTCTATGGACTAGATAGAAAATTGTTTATTGAGTGCAGTTATGAAAGACAATGTAATGAGGATACAGGCATAGTGCACGACTGTCCACACAGCAGCATCTTAAGTGGTGGGGATGGCCAGGGGACTGAAGTATCTTGAATTCAGATAGGGGTAACCATTGGATACTTGCCCCAAATAAATGTGAATGTCTTTAAACATTTTTGAAAGAACGATACCTGCAGTACTGTAGCAGCACATTTTATATGTCAGCTGATAGGTGGAGCCCAATTCAATAATTTATATTGAGTAATTATTACTTGAGAGCAGAGTGTACACAGAACATGAATTTATACCCTTCCGTTTAATCAATCTATTAAGGATTCCTCTTTATGTTACTTTTTATTGTATGCAAAAATATCTTAAATTAGCATTACTAATTATGAATGTCCTGCTGGAGACTAAATTGTCGGTATCTCTTGCAAGGAAGGGTTGCTGAAAGGTCGTTTTATTTCTTGCTGTCTATAATCACTGCACATGAAAAATCTGTTTTCCTCGTGTAGGGCTTATCAGAGGGGATAGGATCAAATATACATACTCTGTGTACATCTATGGAACAAACAATATTTATGCTCTTCCAAGTGCTCTGGCTGTGGCCATAAGTTAAAATAATCAGTATCAGCAGAGAAAACACAAGGAAAATATTATGATGTAGCATATAAGAATGAGAAAAGACACGGAGTATTGACCTAATACCAAAAATGTTAATATCTTTATAAAATGATGGAGTTTTTTTGGACAAAGATTTTTCAAATGCTCGTGACTGAAAAATGTTAAAATCAAAGTAAGATGTTTAATACATCAGCATGTTGAGCGCTGATTTGTTGACTTGTTAGTATGATCTGCCAATACGCTACAGTCAGGATATTGTGTTGAATATTGTAAATCTCACACAGATGTACATCTTGATCAGCTAAGCTTTCCAATGCTCTTTTCCCAAAGGAAGTGGCATCGTGCTCTAACAACTTTTTCATCACTCCTCATGGGGGAGTTTTCTTCTTTTTTATTTTCCTTTTTTTTATTTTCCTTTTTTTTGTTTTTCTGTTTAGTTGTGCAGTTCGAAACATCCCCTGGTGAATAGTGTTAAAACACTTCTACATTGCAATCCACTTAATCGGGATGTGCTTTATCAGGAATCAGTTTAATCTTAGGGAACTGATTTCAAACTAATGGCAATAACTGTTGCTTAATTGGAATGGTAATTCTGTAAATAGTAGACATCTGTCTTCAGTTTTGTCAGGTTTGCCTCCAAACTTTGCATCTCTGAGAGCATGGATTGTACAGCTGAAAAAGGAAAGGGGATGATTTATTTCAAGTGAAACAAAAAAAGCAAGAAGCTTTTTCTCCTTTGACCCTTCCCTCCTCCAGATCTGTCTTTGCTGCTCTCATTTTTTTCTGCATTTTTCTTCCTTCAGCACATACCTGTGCTAAGTATGGTCTGGCTAGCTGAGGCTTCACAGAGGAAGCTTTGTATGAAGATCTCAGGGAGCAAATTTTAGGCAAAGAAAGCAAAGAGGAAAGTTCAAGCCTCCCTCTGTCTCTCTGCCTGACTAATCATTCCTCTAACCCCCAGCTAAGCTTAGTTTAGCCTGTGTCCGCTGTGACATCTATTTTACTGTCTGGTCTTGGAGTCCAAGATGTATTCATTTTCCCTGAAACTGATGTTGCAGAGGTCACCAAAAGCCTGGCTCTGTCTGTGCCATCGTGTTCCTTACAGTGTGAGGAGGGTGGTTGCACTTCTGCCGTTATCCTGGTGCCACAGCTGATCTCCTCAGCCTACCTCTTCGCTTAAGTGTCTATTCCCCAGCCCTTGCTGATCTTTCTCTTTCCAAAGAAGGGTGAAGCTCTTGGTAATCTGTCTTCTGTGGGGCAGACACCAGTGCTGTGAATGAGTTGTTGATGCTCATTATCTGAGTGGATAATCAAACATTTATTACACTGAAGTGAAGTCGGATCTGAATTCTGCAGACCTGGACATCTTGGCATAGAGATTCAGATCTTTTCCCTTTCATTTTTATATATACTTAAGTTGACATTGATTTTTTTTTTTTTTTTTTTTTTTTTTTTCCTCCTCAGATGTGTTGTTTATGTCAGTGGGTAGCTCTGATATGATACTTGATATGATAAATTCTGGTCTAAATTTTAGGGTTTATGTTTTGCAATATAATCTTTGAAATGGCTATCAGATTTGTGCCCCTGTAAGTAGAGAACAAGGTTTTCTATTTCATCACCAGGGAATAAAAGAAAGCAGCAAGTATCTATCTTTTCTTGCTGGGTCAAGGTTGGACTTAAACAACGAACAGCAAGAGGCAAGTGTGGCCTCTGCGTCTAATGGCGTTGGTGGTATGAATTCACTTTCCTCCAGCTTTGGGTAACCCGTCTTAATAGGGCCCTGACCTCTGCTTTCACAGTGTCATGCACAGTAGAAATAACAAACCATGAAAAAAGCAAAGCGTGATGGCAGGATCTATTGGGGTTAAATTCTTCCAGCAACCTTTGAAAACTTGATTCTGCAGCAGTAGGCAGAAACAGGATGTCCATGACAATAAGCGCAGTGATTTTGTCATACAAAATTGCAATAGAAGAAGAGGTAACGTTTTTGCTCTCAACATCATTCAAGGCAAACAGAGAGAGAGACTGAATATGTGTGTGTGATCATTTGCACTGACTATTCTAAAATGTCTTCTGAAAAGACTTTGATGCAAAGTTTAATATTAATGAGAAACAGGATCTCAGCCTGTTATTGATGTATCTCCTTCCCAACAGTAGTTGAATCCCTGTCTTACAAATACTGTGCTGTTTATAGATTGGAAACAGACGGGAAAACCCATCTGCATGAGTGCGTTTTGCAACAGGCGCAGTTCTGTCTTCTTTTATGTCAAAGTCCTCAATGAATTAAAAAAAAAAAAATAGAAATTATTATGTGCTGTACTGTGATGACCCTAAGTTTTGCTTGAGAAATTTAGTATCAGGCCTTTAGGATTCTATATTCTTTTCTTTCACTACTGCAGTTTAGGCTACCCAGAGCATGAATCATGAATATAATATTGCTTGTCTACTCTGTAGAAGTGCGTTGAGACTTAAGTATGGTTTGTAAGACTCTTAGCTTATCAAGTAGAAAGCACTCTATTGAACAAAAGCGTTGTTGTTAGTGACAATTAATGTTCTTCCTGGAGCACAAGCGAAGAGATTTTGGAGCAGTGTGACCTGTTTCTGTATTTATGGGTCACACAAGAGTACATGTAGCTGAAGGAGTTCTTGGGAGAGAGGTGGAGAAATTTGCTTTGGCAAATGTACTTTAAAAATAAACAAAGGAAGGAAGGAAAGAAAAAAAATTCCTCATCAAGTTACAATGTTGGCAGATATCTTAATAACTGTAGAGAGTTTCATTCAGGTTACAGCCTACCCAAAGTGTCCAGCATGCAGCTCTTTCCATGTGCATATTAGATACTTATTTATTCTGGAGTGAGGACATGGATATCACCTTGTTCGGCAGCCTCTTTGGTGAACAAGCACAATTGTGGCTCTGTTCATGGCTCTTCCTGGGAGCAGGACTGGATGATGCCCATTTTCTTTCCATAACGGAGCTGTCAGTGAGCCAGCTGCTGTGGCTAAATGGCACTAGCCACTGTTGTACCACAAGTGTAACCTAGCCTAGATATCCCTCTGGCCTGGAGAGCTTTGGGGCAGGTCAGGACATGGTGTAGTTTCTCTTAGCACAGAGACAGGTTGAAAGAGTGGGGGAGAGAGAGGTGGAAAGATCACAGGGGAGAAGATTTAGGGCATTTTGTGGATGTTTCTAATACGAGGTGTGATTTCAATCCCTGGAGCTGTTGTAAAGTACATCTGTATCGTAATGCAACATTTGAGCTTTTCACAATAAGCCAGAATAAAGCATATTTGAAAATTCAGTTATTTCTATGGGATAGGAAATAGTGCTTTCTTGCAACTTCTTTGTATTCGCTTTGGTTTGAGAGTCTGCAGGTAAATAAACCACGATGGTTTATTTAGGTCCTCATGGTCTGTAAAGGCCCTCGCTGAGACCGAGACCCCCTTGGACAGGGCACCTCTATGGCAGGTAGGAACAGGCGTCCAGTGAAAACCCTCAAGCTGCAGCAGGAGCTCAGGGGCACGTTCAAGGTGACACAGGAGGGAAGATGAAATAACAAGGCAATGACTAAGCGAGGCTTGGGGCCCATGTGATCTGGCTGTTCTCAGATGACATATCCGCTAAATGATTTCTTCTCTCAGTGGGCCGTGCCTGCAAGAAATTGCAATTTAAGTATGAGAGAAAAAATATATAGTGTGTGCGTGTGTGAATATCTATATACGTAGGACCACACTTGAAAAGGAAGCTGAGGAGGATTATTAATGATGAGAGAAGAAAACAGAGAGATTTGCTGAAGAATGTGGAGAAAGACATCTGGCATATGTGAATGTGAAGGCTGTGGCAGATACACAGCAAGACAAAAGGTGTGTGCACAGAAAGGAGACCAAGGAAAAGAGTAAGGAAAAGAGTAAGGCAAGAGGATAAATTGTGGGGGAAAAGGAATTTATGAAGTACTGTGACTGAAACCATGCATGTATTGCTCAGGGCTCCCCAAAGCAAGTATTATGAGATGAAGAATAAAGTGTGATGGAGTTCAAACAAAATGTGCTCCATTGTTACAGCCATGCTGTAAACTACCTGAAATATTGCAAGTGTTACCTGTGGCAGCATTAATGTGCTGGGATTGTTTCATAAATCAGGCCCTAAAATATAATAGAGTGGAGAGGGTTGGTGCTTTCTATAAAGATGAGATTGAATTGTAAGAGAATTAATGATGCCATCATTAGAGCCTTTAATCTATTTTATAGAGAACTGCTTCTCCCTTTATGAACAATTTGTCCTTTAGAAAAGAATTCTCTAATATTTCCGAGTAAGCAAATTTTTGAAGATCCTTTTTTTTGAGTGTTTGGAATGAAAATCTTTTATTTGGCCTCTCTCTGTAAAAGAAATAAGTCTGCAGCAGTTTTAGTCTTATGTGGATTAGAATGGATTAATCTCTGCAGAAGCAAATAAACATAAGAATTTTCACAAAGATCGAGTTTAGCTATATGCCCTGTATTTCTGACTGCAGAAAACTACATGTCCACTGTCAGACTTGAATTCCTGTCCCTAGAGCACAAGGAACAAAATATGGAGAAATGTTTCTGGTCATTTTGGAACAACACAGATTGAATAGTAAACTGCAGCACAACTCCCTCCCCACCACTACCAAATTTAAACACAGCAACAACAAAAAGCAATTACTGATTGCTCATATAGAATGTTTACTCTCTTTCTTGAGAACCTCAATGAGAAGTTTAATGTTTTTTCATTCATATAGCTTTATATTTGCATAATGAAAAAACTTCTAATTTTAGATTTTACACTTAGGTCTTTTTTTTTAGTTTTGTGACGTGTACATTGGACCCACCTTCTTTTTCAGAAGTTACTTGTGGTAATTACTGCAGTACAAAGATGATGTCCAATCTAACAAAGCTAACGAGAACCAGCCCTTCAATCTAAACTGTAATCAGTTCTTAACAAGTTCTCTTTTCCTGTGCTTCATTACTGTGACAAAATCTCCTTTTCATACCTCAGGATGATAAGGCAGGGTGGAAGAAAAAATCATTTTCCATCACCAGGCGTGCATGAAAGGGAGATGGGCTTAAGCATGCAGAATTGATTTATTTGCATTCTCCTATTGCCTCGGTTGCTGCATCTTTGAAAGAAGTTAATATCATATCTGTGATTTGGCCTCTGGAATGGCAGCCCTTAGCAATCAAGCATGCTTATTACAGCAGAAAAATAGTCTGAACCAATGGAGACCCAGCGTGCATTGATTCATTTGAACATGTGGCAGATTCTCAGCAAAAAGCCTTTTTGAATGTTACCAGCCCTGAAAAACCTCTCTTGATCTGCTTCTCTTAATGCATGTGTGACTGTCACCTGAACCCACCAACCAGTTGCTTGGAATGTTTTTCTTTGGAATTTGTTTCCGTCTTCCTCACATTTTTGCTTGTCCTTGCTCTCCCGCAGGCTACTTGCACAGTGAGAGTCAGTGGTGTCAGCAGAAATAATGATGATGTAGCTGCGGGTTTCTTATTTGCTGTAGCAACAGTGCACAGTTCTAATGTTAATCTAATATCTCACATAATTTACTGCAAAACAAGGCTGTTTGTTCAGATATCTTATCTTCCTGTCTAATTTCACTGCTCAGCCGTCATCCTCAGGCAATCCCAGTAACATCTCTTTCAGCTCACACAGTGGAAACGAGGAGTGCGGAGCTCCCCGTGACTCTTGTATGACTTGGTTTATTACGGTCTGATTCTTCAAAGGATCCTCTTTTAGAGGCAAAGTGAAAACATGACTCCCAAAGAGCTTTGATACCCAATGCAGTGTTAAAAGCACTGGCTTATCGCTGAGTTCAGATCACATCCCTGCACTTCTGGAAAAGGAATCCATAAACTAGCTTCTAATTCTGATGTCATTCCGAAAGAAGAGGCTTTCATTGACATTCATGGTCAGAGCCTTTGGACTGGCAGATTTTTAGCTTGTATTTGCAACAAGCCACAAAGGGGGTATGATTTTAGAAATGTAATTCTTCAGACAACATTGTAAAAGCAGGCCTGCACAGCTATGACTGCAGGCAATTAGCAGAACAACCCAACAACGTGTTTTTCACTATTTTTGGTCACTGTGCCTGTTAGACGTGGCCCCATGCTGACTCAGAATACACACGCTTTGTAAAATTTGCCATGCAATTAGTGCTGCAATGGGAAAGTCACCACTTTACAGGGTTCGTTCCTTCAGAGGTAGACATATAAAAAGCAATGGAAAAAAGACAAATGTATACAAAGCTGTTGAGTACAAATACCTGCTTGGCTTTTGGCAGGCTGCCCTCTTCACTTCAGTCTCATCTCTTTCCAGAATTAACTTTCAAAGTGAAGTGGAACTATTTACAGGAAACCTTGTAATTCTTTTTGCATTACAGCTTTTGAGTAGCCTTTTGGCAGGAAGTTGTGCTGTTGGTGATCACTGTTGAAACGCAATAGGAATCAATCTGTGTCGTAAAATTTTAATTTAAGTTGAATGTTGATAATTTAATTCCCATGTGTGAAATTTCTGTGAAATTTAAGAGAACAAAAGTAATGAAATGCAAGAGTGATTACTTGAGAGAAAAAAAAACTGTTGTATACAACAGTAATATTTTCTCTCTAGCATTTGTAAAGCAACTTGTAAAATATAATGATAAAGAATTCTGGTCCTACTTAATATTCCACAGGCAGATTTAAATTGTGGATGAAAATGCTTGTCATTTTCTGCTGTATTTTGGAGGACTTTTGGAAGTGCTCATGTGCAATTTAAACACAGATTCTACATCTCCATCCCATCTCCTGGATAAAATGCATGCTCCCTTTGTAGGAAAATAATCTTACTACCTCCAGCAGTAAAATTCTTTAATAATCATGTATGAGAATATGATTCCTCTCCAAGTTTATGGCTTTTACAGGAAATAAGTCACAGGCGTCAGCGTTGTCTGATTCAAGCTGATGTGTTCAATTGTGCAGAAGGGGCATGTGGAAAGCAACGCTTGGGGCTGTCGAGCAGAGGTGAAGCAGTTGCATGAAAATGGAAGAGAAAAATGTTCAAACACACGGGTATATAAACCATTGCCTGACTACAGAGAGGCTGATATTTCAGATTCAGGTTTATTAAGGAATAAACAGGCATCTTTTCACATCCTGGTATTTCCACTGCAGTAGAAAGCAAAACTGTAAGTAACCAGGAGATCAGGGAATGTTCACTGAGCATATAACTCAAAAGGAGGAAAATGCAACCACGGGGGAGTGCCCTGGATAATCATACCCACCACAAAGGTCGCACCAGATTTGCGTGTAACACGCGGTGCTTGTCCAGAGAGCTGCGTTTCACACTAGGAGACACTAGTTTCACTAGATCAGGCAAGATGAAGATGGGAATCTTGCAGCCGATGTTGCCTTCTCCAAGGATGGAGCTGCCCAGCTCTGCTCGTTGTGCTCTGATCAGAGAACTAACCCATTGCAGTTCCCTACTGATTTGTTCCTCTGGATTAAAGCTGGATTGCGGTTAGGAAATGCTTGCAAAGAGGAAAATATTACTGTGCTGTGACTTTTTCATTGCGTGGCTGCAGAAAGGAAAGCGAATGCAAACTTCTTCCTGAACAGTCACCCTGTGACTTTTTATTTGAAGTGCAGCCGCACTGTTCCCCATTTCTTCCGTATGCGTAATTGTAATTATTCAGGGTCGTTATGTATCTTTCATCTTCCAAAGGTCAAAGATACTAATTCCTTTCATGATTAATTTATTCAACAATTGATGGGGTAATGAGTGAAGTAGCTGAATACATTATTCACTGAAAAATATTGGACTATATAAAGAGGTAGTCGTGAAATAAAAGTACATAGAGGTAAAACTGCTTTGAGGAAAGTAGTTAGAAAAAAATAGAGGAGTCAGCTCTAGGTCTAGGAATTAGATTTGTACTTCAGATTATACTTCGCTAACTGTAAGTTCTAAAAGTAGGGTTCTGCATGTACCTATCTCCAGTCAAATGGTAAGAAAATAGCCTTTATCTATATTTGTTTTATGCAGTTAAATGCAGAGTTTGTGGAAAGTCCTACCCCTTTCATATTTTCTATTCTGGAAGGTTTATTTGTCCTAGCAGGCAGACGGGTTCTGCCAAAGCCCCTTGCTGTGCTGGATGCTGGACATGCATCTCATGAAAGACACAGCCAGTGGTGCCAGTGATGTCTGTCTGACAAGGCAGGAGAGAGAATGAGCAGCAGGGGCAACGCGATGGGCTGCCAGTTACCTGCCCAAGGGAGAGATCCCGCAGCGGGCACCGGGAATCCTCTTCTCCTGTTTGCTGCTTTAGTTCATTGGGCTGTGCTGTTCCAGCTAAGTGATGCTAAGATTGCTTGTTCCAATGTCAGTTAAGCTTAAATATGCATTCCGAAGCTTTCGCTGTGATCTTTTCCAAGGGATCCGTGTGTCTGGAAAATTCCCATTGATATGCTGGACTTGCTGCAAAGTCCTTTCCCGACCGCAAACAGCGAAGAAAAACAATGCAGTTCAGCCTATCTTTACGCTCAGATATAAAACACTAAATAAGCTGGAGAGTAAATTAAATTCTAAACTCAAATGTACCTAGGGGTTGATAGTTTTGAAAACCTCTTGATTTCTGAAGACTGCATAGGGATGCTCAAGAAACAGAGAAAGCAGAGCCACTTGACAGTGATTTGATATCCACATCATTTGTTTAGTACTGCAAAATACAGTCATGCTCCTTTGCACTTGCTTCATTTCTCTGCTAGGCAGGAGCAGAGCCTGTAACAACGGGGATCTGCCAAACATATTATGACACCACAGATTGTTATTCTGTCTCTAGACCCAAAGCGAGTCCTTCGCAGGGACAGTTTGTGCCGCTGCCTGCTGCTGCTGAGCGCAGGCGAGGGGCCGCTTCGCAGCAATTTGTCCTCCCGGAGAGGATCTCTCCAAAGGAGGAAACAATCTCTCCATAATTTGACTGACAAATTATTTGTTGGCTCACCTGGAAAGGAGGAAATAGGCAGCAAATTTTGAGAGTTAAACTCTCGGGTTCGAGGGGCCGCTGCTTGGCTGTGACAAGCTAGAATATTTTTTATTGTTGGATTGAATTTAATGCTATCTCTCCTGTTAGGGGTTACTGCAGGAATGCCATGGGTGTATTTACAACTCTGCAAACATTTATGTTTTTCAATTTCAGTATAAAATATGTTTTTTTGTTTTAAAATATTAAAGCCATTCTTGTTGTTTCCTTCTGCAAATCGTTTCTATTTCTCCAGATTCTCAAGTTATTCAGAGAATAAGGACTTTGAATCAAATATTCATGTATCTCTCATTCTACTTAAGTCCACTTCTATGTCAGTGCTGTAGTTTTGTGTTGTTTCACAGTTTGTACAACCACTATTCATTTTGCTCTTTTTTTACTTACTTTTTTCTTGGGAGTAATACTGCTAAGCATGTGTGTGTGTGTGTGATTTTACTTATGTACCTACCTAAATCTCATTGAAAGCAGTCTCACAGTTGTATAACATACTGGCTTAATGCTGAAAATACCCTGCAGCTGTGGTAAACACCTTGCTGCTGTCAAATGTTGTCTAGTTCTGGGCATTTTTTTTTCTATCTGTAAAAGGGGAATAAATTCAAAATCATTGTGCTATTTGTGACTCCACTGAAGACTCACAATAGATGTTAAAAGGAAAAATAAACAAAGCCCTCCACACATTGCTATTCCTTCAAGAGTGCACCATGTGTTTGTTTTCATCCCAACCAAAGTTAAAAATAAATAAATAAATAAATTGAATTCTCCTAGAAAAGAAATTCTGACTTAACGTCAATCCCAAATTCATATCAATGGTCTATTTCAACAACAGGCGTAAAAGAATTAATTAGGTAATATTAAATAGAATATAAAATAATAATTTGCAAATTCTTTGGAACCAAGTAAAAAAAGCCTGTGGAATAAAGGAACTTTTAAGAAAGGTTATATGATGGATAATTATTGCATCCATTATCATTCTTTATTGGTTATAATTGTGAGTTTCATATCAATTCAATTAAGAGGCTGAGGAAATACCAGTTTTATTTGTTTTGTTGTTAATTTTTTGACATGATGATCTTGGAAGGAACTGCAAATACATGGAAAACCGTATGGCCCCCAAACCAGACTCTAATTATTTTTAATATGGGAGCTGTTCTGTATTGGGCAGTTTGTCCTTCCCGACAACCAAGCCAAAAGGCGGCCGAAAAAGCAGACTGGTTTTCCTGGGAAGTGCACATCATGCCCTAGCCTCTGCTATCAATGCTAAAGGTTAAGCCAGAGGTAGCAATAGGAGTAAAAGGCTCATATCTCCTTTGCAAAGGAGATCCTTTGCTATCCTTAATATATCCTTAATAGGCTACCAATATCCTTAATAGGCTAGAGCCTAAAGAGCTCAGCCTTTCCCAGTTAATTCTCTTACGAAACTTTTGCTCATTCAGGCAGCAACTGAATGGGTAACTTGTTCAAGAAGGACAAAGAAATATGGATTTTGCAAAAAAAAAAAAAATCCCTTTGCTTATGTATAGAATTAAGGGAGGTAAATATGTAAAACGATAACTTTTTCTACCCCGTGGTACAGAAGAATTTCTGAGGGAGGAGGTGGTTGTGCAGTGTTTTCCTAAGCCTGACAGAGCAGCGGGATGCTGGCAGGTTCTGCTGGAAAAACAGAGCATATTTTAAGGCATGTTCAGCATCCCGTTTCTTCAGACAATGTTTCTTCAGACTGCAGTTTGAGTCATGCTTGGTACCCGCACTGTTTCACAGGAAAATAAAACAAACTTTCCGTGTTTTAACCAGATTATGCTTTGATCTGAAGGAGAAAAAGAAAAGAAAAAAAAAAAAAAAGGATTTCATAGCAGAACATGACCCAGGACTGTGGACATGTTTAGATAGTGCTGAATTTGTTGGGCTAAAACTGAACAAATGTGTAAATTCTGTGCAAGGGAAATATCTGTGTGGCAGATAAGCTAGCATATCATTGCCAATAGGTAGATCACATGAAGGTAAATCACAGACATGTGACACATGTGGACCATGTTGGAAGTTTGAATTATACCTCTAGTTTAAGGATGAAATTGTTGTCTTTTTTATAGGAACTTTCTGTTAAGAAAACCTGCTATGGCCAGGTCCCATAGGCAAAGAAAAATTGCACATATTATTGTAAGAATATACAGGAAATGTTTTCAGCTGTAGACCTTAATCAAAATGAGACCCCAGAGTGTTCATTGGTATCATTGCCAGTTTGTGGGTCCCTGTTTGCTGCAGTTCTGCCCTGCACCCGTTTATGACACAGTGCTGCTAAACCTTTTGGTATTCTAGAGCCTGTTCTAATGTATATTTTCCCAGTTTAGTCTCAAACTGACAATATTTAGTAATTTCAACACAATCTCATAGTCATTCAGGGCATTTGGAAGCCAAGTCAGAACTGAAAAATGAATGTGTAAATGCAGAGTGAAATATCTGAACTGCTGTAGACGGAGTATAGTTAAGCCTCAGTTTAGGACGGGAGGGCAGGAAAGTTCCCATCCTCTGTTACCGCTTCAATGGGGAGTATGTAAAGAAAAGTCTTGCAGTACTAGTTAATATTTTCTTATCTGTATTAGTATTTTGTTAAAAAGTCACAGGATGATTGTGTTGCACACAATACCAAAAAAAAAGGCATGGTAGATCAGATAACTTGCTAAAGCAAAAAGAAAGACTCTTTCACGCGTCTAATTGCAAGGGGCTGTAGGCTGCTGTTTCCTTCATATCATCTAATGTATTTTCTGGGTCTGAAATACATTATCTTCTCCCTAGTCTGAACTGTATTTGTTTGTATTCACTTCCCGTGTTAATTTTTCAAATGCATAGACAGCAAAATTTGGCTAATACTTTTCAAAGGGTACATTGTTAATAGGTTAAACATCAATAAAAAACAGGTGATTCCTATGCCCCCAAAAACTTCCTGTGAAGTTCAGGGCCATGATAAATTCAGTTTTGCTCTGTAACCTGATAGCCACTTGGTATGAAAGGTTATTTCACCTATAAGCATCTGTTTTTAATCTACCTTGCGCCATAACATTTTAAAAGATAGCATCATTTCTGTACTTACTGTATCTATTAGAATTGTTCAGATTTTATCAGAATGTTTAGTAATGTATCATTTTCATTTTTGCTACTGAAAAAAGATAATATAGAAAAAACAGAACACTTCATGAAACAACTAGATTTGTTTTTGAGTGTTGTTATCTTATCTTTGCAAATTGTTTTAGCTTATTTTTGAAAAAATTAATAGTAATATGATCAGTGTATATTTGTTTATTTTACTTCAAAATCTATTACTCATTTAACTAAAGGCTACGTTAAAGACAAAAGCTTTTTAAAGACAAAAGTGTGGGGGGTTTTTTTGTTTGTTTTTACTGTGCAGGGTGATCAAACACTGGAACAGGCTACACAGAGAAGTTGTAGAATCTCCATCCTGGGAGAAATTAGGGACTTGAATGGACATGGCCCTGGGCAAGCTGCTCCAGCTGACGCTGCTCTGAGCAGGGGGTTGGACTGGATGATGTCTAGAGATGCTCCACAGCCTCCGAGCTGTGCGAGATGCTCTCGGTTCCCAGGAGAGGGATAGCGTTATGATTTCTTCAGTCAGATCCACCTCTCATTTGAATGAGCTCCCTCGGGTAAGGCTAGAGGTTAGAGATGTTCTCACGTCCTTTTGTGCATTCATAGCCATAGGGGACCAAGGTCTCTCGTATTGAAGTAGTTCAATTTTCCCCCAACCTGGGGTAGGGGGAAAGGCAGGTGTTTCCAAGGCAAATGGGCAATTGTACTATTAGTGACTTCTCTGATGCTTGATTTAGACCCTATAAAGCTCCTCCGTTTCCTTTATGACATTTTTCTCAGTCCCTGGGAAGAGATGTGCACTCAGTAACATTTGTAATTGAAGGTAGAAACTTGAGAAAGAAATGAGATAGCTAAAAGAGAGGTGATGAGAAATTAGCTGCCTCTCTGCTTTCACCCAGTGCTTCCAGTTACACCTGAGGAAGGAATGTTTAACAAATTTAGCAGGGATAACAAAAGAAAA
>JAVCKT010014007.1:0-29938 GCA_032273925.1 Rhynchotus rufescens
GGGGCTGCCCGCCGCCGGGGCCGCGGGGCGCGGGCTGGGACATGGCTCCTGCGGCCGGGGGCAGCGGGGCTGGGGGCAGCGGGCCCGGTGGCGGGGGCCGCTGGCGGGGGCCGCTCGTGGTGGGTACCGGGCCCGGGCACCGTTGCCAACGCGGATGCTGTTGCCTTGGCGACAGATGCAGAGCCCCCAAGGATGCCCTGCCCCGCCATTGGCCAGGACGCGGCGCCGGTGGCCCCGGCGATGACCAATGGGGCGGCCCGTTGCTGCGCAGGATGCGCCCGGGGGGGCCCCACACCCATCGCCAGCCGACCCCCCGCCCGCACGGGGCTGCACCCCCGGCCCGGGCGGCACCCCTCACACCAACGGGGGTGCCCTATTTCCAGAGCCATCTGCATGCGGCTGCGTTTCCAATTAGCACGTTTAAATTCGAGCCCAAATTTTAATTAGCTCAGCGTCAACTTGCCCCATTAATTAAGCAGGCACATTAATGAGCCCTCCCCTTCCTAATGAGGGGCTCTGCAGCAGGAGGCGAGGCTGCTCCCCGCGCGCGCGGCCGGCCGGGCTCGGCACCGCGGCGCCCGCAGGGCCGCGCGCGGAGGGAGGCCAGGGCTGTGCTGCCCTTGGGGACCCTGGGGCCACGCGCATGAAGTGGCAGCGTCCCCAGGGGCCCTGCGGGCACGAGAGGCCCCAGGCTGCAGCCCAGGGCACCCCAGAGCCCCGAACTGGGAGCAGAGACGCTGTCCTGGGCCGGGGGAGCAGAGTGGAGCAGGGGCTGGCCAGACCTGGCACAGCGGCACGCTCAGTACCTGCCCGGCCGAGCAGCCACGGCAGGGACCCCGCAGCGGCAGGGACCCCACAGCGGCAGCAGGGACACCCGCGGCAGCAGGGAGCCCACGGCAGCAGGGACCCCATGGCCACGGCTCCAGCGCTGCCTGCCCTGGCACCGTCTCCCCCGGCTGCGGTGCTCGGCTGGTCCCAACGTGGTCTCCGAAGCTACGCGCAGCAGGAGCCTCCCCGGGGGGAAAGCTGCTCACACGCGGCCTCCCCGGCTCCCCACGCGCAAACGGGACAGCTGGTGGCAAACGCTCGCACTAAAGCACCATCGTGGGGGCACACAGAGGTTTCCCTCCCGCCAGGGGCACACGGGGACGCTGCCGTGTGCGCAAAGCGGCGCCCCAGAGGACAAAGGAGCCCACAGCAGCTGGATTGCAGCAGGCGCCAGCTGAGCTCACATCTGGCACGGCCCAGCACAGCTGGCCGGGGTCCAAGGCAGCACCAGCCTCCGCACCGAGGCCAGCGGCCGCCGCGCTTGTCTGCGCTGCCGCTCGCTGCCAGCCCGCCGCGCTGCCAGCACGGGCACCCCGCGCCCGCCACGCACCCCCCGGGCAGCCAGGGCCCTCTGCTCGCACAGCTCCCAGCCCCCGGGGCCCCAAGGCAGCGCTTTTACAGGCATCATCTGCTCTCCCTCCTCTCCTCCCTCCAGCGCCTTCCCAATCCCCAGAGAAAGACAGCACAACTCCTTCGTGTTGCTGCAGTTTCATAAAAACATACATAAATATATTTCCATTTCTTTAACGGGAGAGCAAAGCTGCACAGGCACCTATAAAACACACAGTCACTTCTCCACCCCAGCGCTCCCTGCACAGATCGTATAAAACATATAAAAGGAGGGTGGCAGAAGCAGGCTGCAGGGGCAGGTCCTGCGCAGGCCACGCGCCCTCGCGGCTCGCGGGGCTGCCCTGGGAGGCTCCCGCTCTGCTCCTCTCAGAATTTCCTCTTTCTCCGCCGGCAGCCTTTGGTTTGTTGCCGAGCGCCCACGCGAAGGGCCACGTGTGGCTCCAAGTCCACCAAGCAGCCCGCGGCCTCTGCAGCGGAGATGTGCGGCTTGGCAGGGGAAGCGCTGAAGGGAACACGGGGCAGGGGGCTCAGGCTGTCCCCAGCCTCGTCCTCGGCTCGGCCGCAGAAAGCAGGAGGCGACTGCTGCTCTCTCAGTTCAGAGAGGGGGGTCCCCGCATCAGCACCTGGAACGAAAGCGCAGGAGAGGGCATCGGTGAGGGGAGGAGGATGCTGTGAGCTGCCTTCCTCCATGGGCAGGGCTCACCTGCCCTCAGAGCCCAGCGGGGAGGCCCCTCATGCAGCCGGGAAGGCAGCGCTCGGCACCTCCAGGAGCAGGCAGGTGCCGGAGGCGTCTCGGTGCCGTGGCTCAGAGCACAGCCCTGCCTGCGCTCCGGGCATTGGAGCAGGATCCCAGGCTCCTGGCAGCAGGAACAGCCAGACATGTCCAGCCACAGGAGCCCCACTGTGGTGCCCAGGGTTGGCAGCAGCTCAGCCACCCTCTGCGGCTCTGGGAGCCACCAGGACGGCGGGACGGCTCCCCGGCAGCGCAGAGCAGGACTGCGTCGTCACTGTCATGTCCTGCAGCGTGTCAGGTGCCCCATGGCAGCTTGGGCCTGCTGAGGGGCGTGCAAAAGGCCCACGAAGGCCACAGCCTCCCGCTCTGCTCAGGAGCAGGCTCCTTGCGAGGGGAATTTGCTGCCCATGCAGCCCAAGCCGCAACCTGCAGCAGAAGCTGAAGGACTCAAAAGGTGACGGTCAGCAAAGGGGGTGACCAGGCCAGGCAGAGCCAGCAGCAGCTTCCCACCTGCAGATCTGCTCTCCGAGAGCTCCAGCATGCTGAGGAGTCCCCTCTCCTGCCTTCCAGTGTCCTGCCAGGGGAGAGGAGAGCAGCCATCACATCACGGCAGTGCCGCAGAGGACGCACGCCCTCCCGTGCCCAAGGCGGCCCCTCGCCTGCGGGTCCCCCCAGCCCACAGGGCGGCCACGTTTCCCGTCCAGCTGAGCAAGAGCAGCAGCCAACACGAAGGGCACTGCCTGATCCAGCCTGAGCGCTGCCCTGGCAGCAGCTGCTACAGCAGAGCCTGCTCCGAAGGGAGGCCACGTTGGAGGAAGCCACCCCGAGCCCAGGGCTGCAGCACGGAGATCTGCACCACGAGGTCTGCGCCACCTCTGGCACATCCCCCTGGCGCTGCGACTCCAAGCGCAGCCTCCAGCCTGCTCCATTCTGCTCCATCCTAGGGAGGTCGTGGTGCTGGAGTGAAGAGCCTTCCTCCAGGGCACCATCACATGGAGAGCACTCACCTTGTGCCCACTCGGAGCCCCTAGGAAGACGTGGCCCCGCGGCAGACACAGGCTAAGGGAAGAGCACTTAGCTGGCTGCTCCAAGCCTTGCTTGCCCAGCAAAGTCTCCTCTCCTGTCTGCCCTCCGTCCCCTAGAAAGGCTCTAGAAGTCACTGCCAGTCCTGCTGCAAGGTTGGAGCTGAAAATAACCCCCAAGGGGGCTCGGGCAGGAACCTGCAAGCCCAGCAGTGCCACCAGGAAGCTTCCCAGCGGCCCAGCCCATGCCCAGGTACCACTTGCTCCACATAGGGGAGCAGCCACCTCCACGCGAGGCGGAGCCAGAGGAAAGGCAGAGCCAAGGTGTCCCAAGGGACAGCTGGGCTCCAGCACCTTTCCTGGTGCAGGGACCTCCAGCCCACAGTGAGCTAAGTGGGACAGGGGCAAACAGACCCACGGCGCTCGTCACATGCAGGAGCAGCCGTGCCCTGCAGTGCTCTGAGCCACACAACGCTCCGCTGTATCCCAGCCAAAAATCGTCAACCAGAAATCTCATCATTTGCATCTGAATCCCCAAGGGCTGAGGCCTGTGATGGATTTAAGGGATTATACAAAACTAAGACATCATGTTGCATCTTCATGCTGAGAATCACATTTCTGAGCACAGGCAAAGCTGCTGCACCAGGGCTGTGCCCCCAGGAACCCGCGGGGAGCCCTGGAAGGGCCCTCTCTGCGCTCCCCTGGGAGAGCCACGAGCAGCAATGACCATGGTGGGGCCAACACGTGGCAAGGTACTGCGTGCCAGCTGCTACCCGTGCTTCCTCCCACCTCCTAGCAAGGCGTGTGTCCCTCCGTCCCTGCACAGCAGCCACCGTGCTCGCTTCCTTGTGTGTCTCCTGGCGTGCTTCCCTTTGCTCCTGGCACTCAGTGCTTCTCCCTACTTGCTCCTTCCCAATGGGAATGGGCTTGTGGACAGAGCCGGCCGCGCTCGTCATCCCGCCGCTGCCGCCACTGCACGTGTGCTCAGGCAGGGAAGCCTGCGGGCCCGAGGCTGCTTGGCAGGCCGGCCCTGGCTCCCTGCCTGCTGGAGGGGCTCCCGGCAGCTCCGCTGCATGAGCTCAGCCCCGGGGACCCGGCCACGCTCCTGCGAAGCGCTGCGAGAGAGAGGGCACGGAGCGCTCTGGGCACAGCCACGCACACGGGCAGGCACCCCCACAGCGGGTGGGCTCATCCCCAGGGCCAGGGGACGGCTCGTGCCGGCCGCGCGCCCCCGAGCCCCGCACGGAGCCGAGGAGCCGTCTGCGGGGTCGCCCCTCACCTTGGCGCTCCGCAGCCTCCTGGTTCCCTGAGCTTGCCTAGCAGCCTGAAGGCAGTTGTCCACGTGCCTCTGATACTGCAGCAGTGGCACCAGGGACTTACAGAGGTAGCACTTCTCACACCTGCCAGGCAGCAAAGGACAGAGCACTGCATTAGGATTCACCCTGTGCTGGGCTACCAGGCGCCAGCGGTGACTCTCCTCCTGCAGGCCACACCACGGAGGAGATGTCACCAGGTCGGAGGAGATGGCACCAGGTCGCAGGAGATGGCACCAAATCGGAGGAGGTGCCACCAGATGGGCACTTGCTCAGTGGGGTCGGGCCAGCACCAGTGACAAAGACGGAGTGATTATCAGTTTTTCCTGCCTGTTCCTCTGTATCCTGCTGCTGCAGCAGCAGGACAGTAATCAAATCTGCTCATCTAACTATCTCAAACACCACTGACTTCTCCCCAGACATAAAGCACCCTGTCAAAATCCGCAGAAATGAAGTGCAAGGGCTTTGCAAAGGGGACTTAAATTCTGCCTGAAAAGCAAACCAAGTGTGTTAAATCAGAGAGACATTTTACCAGGGCTGGATGAACTTGTCTGACTAGTAAATCAAGTCTTTCTCTACACTGTCTCCATTTTACATGGAGCCATGTTGGGAGAGGAACGCGGAGCACACACTCCTGCTGGGTGACTGGCACAGGCACCCTCTCTTGCAGCCGCGTTCCTCAACCCCATCATGTGCCCAGAAGATGCCCAGACTCCTGCAGGATGGATTGAATGAGCCTAGGAAGAAAATTAGCCGGCTGAAGGGAGATGAAGGTCAGGATGGATTTATACAGCCCCGCTCGCTGCCACGCTGGCTCTCAGCACGGGCACTACCATGCAGAAGAGGGCACTGGTTCTTTGGGAGAAGAGCAACCACCCCGGGAGCTGCTTGGGGATGGACCATCTGCGTGAAGAGTCGAGGCCCCGGGGAGCAGCCCCAGCAGCGCTGTGTTCAGTTTGATAAGCAGCACTCACCTCTTAAAACTCACCCCGGGCTCTAAAATGCATATGGAGAGCCCCCATCGCGCAAAACTCCACAGTACTTTTCCTGTATTTTCTTTCCAGTCAGTGCTGATTACCCAGATAATGTGTCTAAACAGAAGCTGTCCTCTCTATAATTAGCCTAATTCCATTAGTGATGTTGCCATCCACTGTTTGTAACAGCAAAAATTGCTTCCATAGCAGGGATTTTACTGTCAGATCCTCTCTTATGATGCTTTGTGTGGGTGGGAGGAGGAGGGGCTGCATGGGAAGAGATTAAACAAAGCCACTGCTATTCTGAAAGTCTAATTTAATTAAGAATATCACTACAGGTGCCATGTTGACAGCCTCCCTGTCCAAGCCTCTCCTTTCCTGGGGTTACCAAGCTCAAATCTCCCATTAGGAACTGGCTGAGTTAGCACCATTTTAACTACATCTCCCTCCACTATGGCCAGAGAGTGCACATCCCAGCTTGCCCTGGGTTTGGCCAAAAGGAACTCAGCGTAAAAAATAAACGTTCTGAAAACAGTAAATTCCTCTTGCTCTTGCTCTGCTATAAAAACTCCCAATAGCAACAGAATGGACTGAGGGAAGGCAATTTCTTAGGGAAATACTGCTGGGAAGGCCATCTCCCAGAATTTATGCAAGGTAAAAGACATCCACAGCCAAGCTGGAATGGGAAGAGCACAGGACCCGGTCCCGGAGGAGCAAGCAGACCTACTTACTTGTCCGTGCCCGAGGCGGCCGGGCCGCCTTCGCCGCCGCCAGCTCTGCTTCTGGCCTCTCTCTGCCGCCGGGTAAGCACTGGAGACAAAGCAGAAAGGGTCAGCCACCGTGCGCCCCAGCCGCATCCCTACGCAACATCCACGGGAATGCGCTTCAGCCTCCTCCATCCGGGCCTGCAGCAGGTTTCAGGACAGAAAAAAAGGCAAAGAAACATTGGGCTGGGATAGGTCTTTCCTGCAGAAGATGTGGTGACAGACTGAAGCAGTTACCTGCCCTGCACCTGCAGAGCAGGGAGCCGTTTCACACCGTACCTTGTCTCGACCACCAGAAAGAGCTTTATCAACAGGGCACCATTCTCAGTAATTCCTTCCCTTCTCAGTAATTCCTTCCCTTTCCAAGGGAATAGCCTGAACGGTCCCTGCTTTCCTCCCCTTGTAGGTGAAAGCAGGGAGACCTTTCCAATTCCCTGGTATCTGGACAGCTCCACCACAGCCAGGCACTGCCGCTGCTTCCCTCCAAAGGCAGCAGGGAAGAGCCTGCCCCAGCACGCATCGGTAGCTGGCGAAACCCCGGCCTGAGCGGCGTGCTGGTGGCAAGAGCCAACGCTTTCTGTTCCCTCGGCAATCCCAAGCAGTCTTTCCAAATCTGCTCTCCAGGCATCTGCAGGGAGCATGTCTAAGTGTTGTCTCTTTCAGTTGAATTCCTCTCAGCATATTTCTGTTGACATGCCACCAGCAAAGGTCCTCGGGGAGCGTATCGGATATCTTAGCTCGCCGCACCAGGGACATCCAAGATTCCAGCTCCAAAACAGATGTTGCAGAAAGCACTCTCAGCAATCTGGCTAAAGGGGAATGCGTGGAGCTGTTTTACAGCCTGGTAGCACTGCTTCTCGTACTCAATATTCCCACCAAAAAAAAGGCCAACCTATAGGCTTGTTATTATTGGCACAAAATCTGTGGGAAAAAAGCGGGGAATCCTGCACAGAAGGGGGAAATCCTTCAGAGCTTTGGGAAAACTCCATTTCCAGAGCATCAGCTACCTCTGACCTGCAGCCCCCAGCAGCACAGGCACCGTGGGCTCCTCACAAGCTCTTGGGGCTGCAGGGAGACACTCACACCAAAGGCTGCTCAAGCTCCAGCACGTCCTAGGACGCGGCTATCGCGCGGGTGATGATTGAGAACAACAGCTTTTTATCCCTCACAGGCATCAAAGCAGCATCTCTGTTTAACCCAGCCTGGCCCAGATTTGAAGTGGCAGCCTGATTAGGAGGACCGACAGCCCTGGCCATCCCTCAAGCCATCCAGCCTCCCAACAAGCCAACTAACAGGGGCACTTGACAGCGTGGTGAAGGCTGCTCTCCAAATCAGCGTGCACTTGTTAATATTCTTTTAACGCCGTCTCGGGAGCCTGGTGCACTAGCTCAGGTGTTAATCACTTCTATTTTCTATCAAAAGCAGTGAACACATCTGGCATAATGGGCCCATTAGAGATCTCGGGGACCAGCTCTACAGATGCTCAGGGGAAGACCCCCAGCTGTGCTGCTGAGAGCGGCCGTGCGACGGGCCTGGCGAAGCAGCCGAGCCAGCCTGCTCTCCCTTCACACACTCACATATTGGCAAGGCAGAGCCCCTGCCAAAACACCCCAGCAGCCTGCGGGAAGGGTGAAGGAAGAGAAAATAGATAGCTTGCCATAGGGGAAATGTGCAGTGCCACCAAGGAGGCCCGAGCGGCTGCAAAGAGCGAATGCTCTTTGCGAAGTCAGACGTGTTTTGTAGCCTCAAAACGACCTTTTCTCCGGGCTGACAAGTGATCCCTGCCGCGCTGGGCTCCAGCTCTCACGCAGGGAGAGGCTCAAGTCCTTCCCGGTGCCTCGGGGCTGCGCGGCTGCAGCGCCCGGCCCGGCTGCACGGGACACTGCCCTTCCTCTCCGGGCACTCAGCTGCCTATTCTTCCTCCCCGCTGTACTATTTTTGTGCACCATCCTATTCATGGCAGCCTCTCCAGCATCTTGTCCTTTTCCACAAGTGATGAGGTTTTTCTCCGCACCCGCTCTGTTACTCTTCCCGCTGTAACAGCACCACTTCTATTGATGTCAGGAGCTTTTTAACAGCACCATCGCTGCTGCTTCTGCCACTCTGGAGATTGACAGCTGCTTCAGGTGGTATTCAAGGCTTCGGCAGGAAGGGAGGCGTCAAATCCTCTTTTTCCTGGGCTCGCTTGGGAATTGAGATGTTGAGTGCAGAGATGGAGGGCCACAGGAATGCAGCACGTCCCAAAGCTCGAGCCTGCTCAATATGCTCAGTGACAGCCAAGAGTCGCTTCCAGAGCCATTCCCGTCCTGGCGGCAGCAGCAGGCGATGGATCTGACGGCTTCATCGGAGAGCCCCCTCACAAGCAAACCCTTCACACGACTGCACAAAGGGAGACGGAGCTGGCACGACGCTTCCCAGGGCCTCATTCATTCCCCGGGAATCTGCAGCATTCACAGACCTGGCAAGCAGGGCTCCAAGGCTCCCCAGGCTGGCGCAGCAGCTCAAGCACCAGCAGGCTCTTCCATGTCATTTGCTCAGATGAGGAGGAAATGGAAATTCATGACCAGATTTTCGTACAGCCCAGGTGTGTGGTGATCCAGGCACTCAGCCAAGGCAACCATGCACATACATAATGGAAGCTGTTGTAACTCATCTCGCCCAGCTATATGGTTTGAAAACCTATCCTTAAATATCAGCCAGGCTGAGCTGGCCTCCTTAGTCAAAGCACTTCAAGGCTTTGGTGGATGATTAGAAGAGGGAAGAAGAGGAGAAAGAATGAAAGAAATCATTTTGTAATTTAAAGCAGAAAACACTGAAGATTACAGCAATCTGCAGTACTAAAGATATCGGGAACATGAGGAATTAATAAGTCCTAAGACAGGTCAGAACCCCTGACCCAATGCAGAAAAGGGTAACTGAAGCCTTTTTTAAACAGATCAGGAGAGGGTTTAGGGGGGCAGTGAAACTTTGATTTTCTTTCACACAAGGTTATTGCTACATTCTTGGGGTTACTGCTGTGCTTTCTGCTTCAGAAGACAATTCAAGCACTTCCTCTCCTGCCCCACCACCTCCCCACACCACCTTTAGGTACACGGCTGTGCCAGTGGAAGATGCCACCACGACCTGCCTGGAAACAGAGTCCTTGGTGCCTCCATAAGACACATTCCTCAGCTCAGGCTAAACATCATCCCATGCAACCCAAACACCTCTGATGAGCTCAGCTGCGACCTTCCCGCATGGTTCTCATCCCAGTATGGGCACTGGGAACGAGACCGAGGTGCCCTGCAAGCCAAACCCCAGCCAGACACCACGTTTTGCTCTAGGTTCAAGTAGCGCTCGGCTCTAACACAGGCAGAGATTGTTATGACTAGCAAAGTCTGGTGTCTACAGGGAAAATGTTGGAATAACTGGAAATCAAAAACCCAAATTAATGTCATTTTGTCCCAGAACCATTGCTCTTCCTAGAGCTATTATTGGAGAACAAAATCACTTCTCTTCCAGGCTAGTTTTCATATGGGAGGATTGTACTGAACATAGCAGAGAAGCAATTCCAAAATAGCTATCCCTACATAGATCCCCAAGGAGGCCAGTCTGAGAGCAGCATGAAAAGGCCAGCCCTGAACTCCGTCCTGCTGAAATACAACACCAAAAGAAAGAACAAGCTCCCTCGCATTGCCAAAAAATTCAAAGCCTTTTCCGGATCACAGTCAGGATTCCCGAGGATCAGTGGATACACTCTCAATCCAGGCACAGCAGGGACTTGATTACCCCAGGACAAAAGATATTCGGCTAAAACGTGTATTAAAAATTCAGCTTCATTTTGTAGCATGCACAAGACCTTTACGAGTGTTGATGGGAGTGGAACTGTGATGGTTCATGACTTGCAAGAGCCATTCCCCTTCTGCAGAAGTAGTTGCTTTGTGCCCATAGAGACAATTCCTCACCAGAATTCAGCACCAAGCAGTATCAGCAGCTACGCTGCCTCTTTCTGTCACATCTCCAAAGATTCAGTATAACAGGGACCCTGTATTTTAGAACTACATCAATTCTGCATTAAGATTACATGGTGAAATTTCCCTTTGCTAGAGAAAGGCAGAAGTTAGAGTTCTTGTACCAGCTCTGATTTGCTCAAATTGCTTAGACATCACAGATTAAGGTTGTACTTAATAACTCAATATGTAACTGAAAATTATATATGCACAACCTGAAAAGTTAATCTTATTACAAGCTACTACTTTGATATTACCTGACATTATGCTAACACAGACTTTACATTTCAAGCAGCAGCTAAACCATAACTTATTGAATGTGTTGATAACCAACTGGTGTATTTGTTCACTTAAGCTCTATAAAGGTTGGTTATAAAAAAACTGACATGGAGAGAACTGCAAAGGGGGGTTTAATATCAACATTCCAACCACACTTTGATGCTTCAGTCTTCACATGAAGACAAAAGATGTGAGCTCCCCGGTCGATAGTTATCATTTTATAATTTTAGAGAAACAAGAGGGAAACTTTTCTCAGGCTCTCGCTGCTGAGCAAACCCTTTATACAAATACAAATGTCAGACTCATTGCTCAGTGTAGACTGTGCTCGGAGTCGTACAGAAAATGCCCCCTTTTTGGGAGCTCTGAAGGACGCTCTCCCTTGTGAGGCTCTGGAGTCTGTCATTTTCCAGCCCTGGCAAATTCTCTGCAGGTCCTCACAAAGCACACAAAAGATGTGCCTTTTGAGTGCAGCAGCCACGGCCAGATCCTGGGGTAATATTCAGCTTATACACTTTCCAAGGGACTAATAATATGATCAATTATGAAGCCATTCAGAGAGAAGAGCTGTCTGTGCAGTAGGTGCTGGAAAGACAAGAGCCTCCAGTAACCATCTCCCTGGCCAGCTTAGAGGAAGAAAAAGGCATCGAGAACAAATCTCTCCACATGCCACACACAGAATGTCCTGATGGGGACAGGATTACAGAACAAGGCTGCAAGCAAGAGGGAAGGGGGCCGAGCAGAGCAGGCAAACACACAAAGGCAGCCCTCGGCAGACCTGGGGTGTCCTGGGCAGCCTCCTCTCCCACGACGCCGTTGCAGTACATGGCATGCAGCTCGATCTCGGCGGCCGGGAAGCCTTGGGCACACAGCGGGCACGACACGCGGCCAGCAGCTGCAGGGCTGCCCTCAGCCACGTTGCTGCTGGCATTTGCATCTCCACCAGCCTAGGAGGGAAGAGAAGGGGAAAAAAAAAAAAAAAGAAAAAATCAGCCAGACAGGTCATCATGCTGCTTTTTTCGCTAGGTGTTGAGCTCCGTGTTACCTGGGAGCTACTCCCATGGACTCAGCTTTTCTTGGTAAGTTTTATTCTCCCTTCACCACGTACAGGTCAGAAATAACACCACTGGCTGTGTAAGCCGTGCAGTACTGTCTAATTCTTCTTCCAAAGGCAACACGTCCTGCTGAATCACGGTGAAACTTCCCTGCACAGCCGTGCACAACATTTAAGGCAAACATCACCTGCGCTCCCACAGAAACACAGCAAAGCCTCCATTAATCAAGAAAGCTCAGCAGCGAAACTGATGGAAAATTCATGGGGCAAAGCAAGAGTTCAACACCTGAGTTGTGCTCATCAGTCTCTGCACATGATCCACGCTACGCAGGCTACACTGTCTGGGACGAGATCTTCCTCCAGGATGAAAGGAGGCTGCTGTGCACTTGGTGAGCATGGCAAGATCCCCAGGGAGCTCCTCCTCTCTAGAGGATGTGGCTGCAACAGTTATCAAAGGGGACACGGATCAAGGAGAGAGGCAATGCTTTTAAAATCCATGTCACGCAAAATTTCTAGGGGTGGCTTTTCACCCGTGTTGTGAGGGCAAAATGTCACAGCCCATCTTTGTTCTCTGGGTGCTGTTATCACTGATCTCTCCTTTTGCGCTGCTTACACAGCTGCAGAGAGGCACTGCTCCTCACCCTCTGAAATGCAAACTCTTCCCCACACTAGCAACGTGCCTAAGACACAGCAGACTTCCACCATCTCATTCGAAACTACAGCTCTGCCTAGCCAAGCTTCCTACAAGATTTATCTAGTTTTAAGAAAGATTTCCTTTTTTTACAATGATTAAAAAACTTATTTAAATATTAACCATGTAGAAGAAACCTGTAGGAAATTAATACAAGAGAGTTTCTGTCCTTGGTTCTAAGCAGTGACACGTGTGCAGTTAAACTGCTGTCTGCTTCCCTCCAACAGGGTAATTTCGGGGAAGCAGTAATTGGGGTCAGCCAAGACGCTCAGTGCCGCCGGAGCCGTTCGGCGTAGTACTGGGTTTATCAACTGCTTTGCCAAATGAGGGTTTGATCCTGAACACCCATCCTCATTTTTCTGTCCTGAGGGGAAGAGCAGCACTTTACTGACTGAGAGAAGCGAAGCACGAGATTGCAGAACCGGGCCTTGAACTGAGAATCCAGTCTAGAAAATCCTTCCCCCAGTATCTGCTGCCAGTCCCGGGGCAGCAGCCCCCAAGGGCAGACAGCACCCTCATTCCCAGGGAAACTTTCTGCCCTATGGAAGATGTGCCTCAAGAATTTCTCCATCTGAACACAGGCTGTTGACATACATCCCCTGGAGTACCTGCTCTCATGCTCTGCCCTCACATCTCAGGGCCACTACATCTTGTGAAGTCCTCACCGTGGGCTGTCGCAAAGAGGAGTCACACAAACAAGACACGTCAAATCCGAAAGATCAGATCAAGCCTGTGTTACCCCCGTCAGACAACACAGAAATATAAGCTGGGAAAAGCAGCAGGCACTGCTCCTTCTAGCTACCATTTTTATAACAATCTGAGGAGATCACCAATTCTGCACACCCTGCCTGCCCACATTCAGCAGCAAATTACTAATTTTAAAGGGAAATGTAGCATTTGTAAGAAAAGGCACCACAGTCCCAAAACTGCTCGTACCAAACCCTGCAGGAAGAACATAAGAAACCTCAACTGCAGAACCCATCACTCCTGCCAGAAGCAGGAATTGTTGCCTCTGCTCTTCAGCAGAGAAAAGTGCCTCCAAGACATCGCGCTTGCAGCCAACAGCCAGTCAAGAGCAATGCTGGAGGCTGAGCCCAAGAACAAGACTCTTCTGTCCTGGCTCAGCATCTGCTGGGAAAGTGTCAGTCCCGTTGGTCTCTGCCTGCTTCGCACTAACTGCTCATCTGCACAATAGGTTTTTCAGGAGGTTTCCTGGGCAGCTGCAGGCTCAGGACTTGCTGCCAGTGCTACTCTTGCTGAGCAGTCCCGAGGAACCAAAACCACATCACTTCTGGGCACTGGGTGCCCAGCAGCTATCTAGGCAGAAGCTTAGGACACAAAGGCACCATCTACAAAGTGTGAGGGACCGGTCAATATTCTGGCCATAACTGAACGGGCCACAAATGCACTTTAGTGGCTACAGGTTCTACAGCACAGAAGCACAACTGCCTCTTCCTGCGGCAGGCTCTGATTGACAGAGGGCTACTTGGAGATACATGCAGAATGAAAGGCACACGAGAGCACAATCTGCTTTATTAAGAGGCCTGTGACAAATAGACACAGGAGCTGCAGACACCCTGTACAAGCTGTAGCCTCCCAGGATGCGCCTTCCACAAGCGAATCCTCTTGTCAAGAGCTGTACGATTCTCTATTCATGTACCCTGCCAGAGCAGTACTTGGCAACCCCTTTGATACAGTTCTCTAAATTAATAGACAAAGGGAGTCTTATCAGAAGCAGGAACTGAAGTCAGATGTCGGTACCGTGACAGCTGTGCAGCAATTGCTGCCCAGGTGTGCCAACACAGGAAAAGGAGCCACACAACTACACACATCTGCATCGACAGGCGGAAACGATGGCCCTGCCACTGACTCGCTACTGCTCCTAACTGCTGCTGCATAAAAACCTGGATTCCTGGGCTCAGCTCACTCTCCTTGGACTGCAAACCATCACCTGCCTGCTCTCAACACTTCATGTCATCTTTAGTGAATCTTTCCTTCCAGAAACAGCCTGTGGAAAACAAAAGACACAAGTTCAAAGGACTGTAGCAGGGAAAAACGTGTCAAAAGATGATGCAACCAAGGTCCACCAGAGCTCCTGGAATGCCCTGCATCACTGACCACCACAGCGCTCTGCTTCTATCTCTGGGCAAGCAACAGTGCTGCTGTTGAGACTGAGGACATCACGCAGCCAGAAATGGACATGATGTAAAATAACAAACTGGAACTGATACCAAGTCTCCGGCTCCAGAAGCCGCTGTAGGTGGCCCTTGGCCAAAGGCAACTTGAGCTACAAAAGGACTGAAGAAAAATACGGAAAGCGAAGTGATTATGAGGATCCCAGCGGCAGCAACCCACGCTCTCAACCACCCCAGGGGAAATGCTAGCATAGCCTAACTGAGCAAATGATGTAGAGAGGCAGATTGGATGCAGGACACCTCCCCAGCTCCATACGCCCTCACCTGCATAGGTGCATCTTTGCTGTCCAAGCAGAGCTCTTCTCTCTCTGGCTCAATATCTTCTGATGGACTTGGTTGGGTCTCTGCAAAAAACATCACCAGCTCAGGAAATGTTTGCAGTCCTCAAACTTTCTCCTCACTTGTTGGTGTAACTCAGCCCGTTTCTTAACAGTGTTTTCACAGCTTCTAAACATTTTTTTCTTTTTTTAAGACTTGACACAAATGTTAACAGACAATGTGCAACAACACAGCCAGATGAGGGGTTAAAAGTCACAGCACAACGGTGTGAGCACAAAGCCACTGTAGCTTTGCAGCTTCATGGGGAGTGAGACTAGACACAGGGAACGTGCGTGGGACACTCGCTGGGATAGAGACAATGCAAGAATAGAGCCCTCCCTCGCAGCCAAGGAGCAAGACAGCTCCCATTCTGCAGCCTGTCACGCAGTGGCACCTTGTCCAGACCTCCACGTTTTCGTTAGCAACAAAAAATGCCTCCAAGCACCACCATGAGCTCTCCCTCTACAGATGCTCGTGAACAAGAGAGGTCTTTTCATCAGGTTTCTCACTTAAAACCCTGAACTGGAAAACAAAGTGAACACTCCAGCACATTACAGAAAACCAGGAAAGAAAAAGCTCACTGGTCCCACGCATGTTTGTTAATTAATGTAACAGTCACTTATGCTTTACACAGTTTTACACCAAAGGATCTGAATATTTCTTGATGGTCTTGAAGAGACCACTCCTGACACCTCATTTTGGAGGAGCCCTCTGCCCTGACATATGTTCAGAGCCAGAGCTGTAATAGTCTTAAAGGAAATGAATCCCAAACCAGGAAATCAAACAAAGTGAATCACTTAATTTCAGCCCTGATAAACACAGCTGGGAAGATGTTGTTTTGCTCAAATAATTTGCTCAAATCTTTTACTTTTTCTGAACTGTATCGGTGTGTTATTTTCAGTGCAATATTCAGAACATTCGTAAGTGCCTCTTACCTGGGCAAACACTGACCTCTTCCTCAGCAGAGTTTTCTGTGGCAATATCTGGACTTCTCCTACTTCCAAGTGAGGTCAATATAGAGATGCTGTCAAAATACAAATATGCAACATAAACCTCACATCAAGCAGGTGTGACAGTGTGCACCTGCCCATCTCACACAGTTCAGAAAGGCACACAACTTTTTGATTTCCAGTGACCAGGAGAACAGAGAAATGCATGGATTTAAAACGCTATCCTAAGCATAAACCCCCAAAGGAAATATTTTTGTTCTAGAAAGAAGAAAAAAAAGACACAAAGAGTCAGTATTTCATGTGAGAGGAGTAAAAATACTTGCTGAGATCTGTGGGACTCTGATTTTTCAGCTCTTAGATTAGGAAGTTCTGCAGGTACCAGCACTTCCTCACCTGTGTCAAGGCTCATTTTAAAGAGGAAAGACACAGACTTGCTTGACACCATATTCCTCTCCTTCCCTCTTTATATTGTTAATTTTCTTTCTTATCATCCTCCCATGGCAGCACCAACGCGATACAGCACAAAGCTCCCTTGCAGCAAAGTCCTGCCAGCACCGGCGCAGTGGTTCCTTCCCGGAGCGTTTTGCACAACTCCTCCCTTCTCGACCTCCGTATTCCTCATTTTTCCCCACGGAGCACAATGTCTTTCCGAAACAGGCAGGCACTGCTGAGCAAGTCTGGCACCCATGCTGACACCCTCAGCGCTCCGCATCGCTTTCTGATTAGTCTGATCAAGGATGCAAGAATACTCTTGAAAAACATGAATCCCCACACTGACAAACAGAAGATTTATTAAGCTCAATCGTAGGCCTTAGAGAGGAGAGAACAGCCACTGCTGATTTATGATAAATAGCAAAATTCTGATAGGAAATCACAAGTGGCTTCTCTCTCTAAATAAAGAATCTCAAAGCATTTGTTATGAATCCAGGCTGAGCATGTTGTACTCCATGTCTAACATCAGGGCTCACTTCAAAAGAACTCACACAAAACAACTTGCTATGACATTTATAAAATGGGCTAATCAATTTGAAGTCAAACCACATTGCTTGCTACACCAGCTATCTCCTGGTAACAAAGCCTATAATCATTTATTAAAACCCCAATCTCCCCTACTCTGCACCAAGCATAAAACAATCAGGCAGAGTGGCCCACAGAAAGCAAAGCAGCTTCTTTTTGCTGCCGCTGCTTCCCAAACTGTTTGGGTGCCTGCAGACAACTCGGAGCGGTGTTTTTCCATTCGGCAGAGCTCAGGCTGCCCAGCCAGGGTGCCCGAGCTTTACCCAAGCCTGTCTGGCAAATTACCAGCAGCCAGATGGAAACACTTCAAGTGCACAAAGCCGAGCAGGCTGCAGCCATCCCGGGTCGTGGTGCAGCTGTGCCAGCTGCTAACCGAGGGCGCCGAGGGGAGGATGGGGCAGCCAGGAGCGCTGGGCTGGCAAAGGGCAGGAAGGTTTCACCAGCTGGACCACAAAGAGCCGAACCAGGAAAGCCTCCAACCCCATGAGCCACCCAGCAGAGATCCTCTCTCCTCATACCCAACGCTGGCCTTAACCACGAGGGAGGCCACAGCAAGGGTCTTGGTGGCCTCCACGCAAAGGTGTCAGCGAGAAGCTCTGCTGTCCCAGGCACAGCAGCTGCTGCAGCAGCCCCAGCCCCTGGCTCCTTGGCTCCCCAAGGCAGCTTTAACCTTGTTAGAAAACTGCGAGTAAGAGGGATTTTCAAACCTTGCATATTGATATCAACTGTTCAGACCAAATAGTGTTAGACTGGAGAAAAGCTGGCGGTTTTGCTCCAAAATAAGTTTGAATGATAAAACCTAGCAAATAAAAGACATGATGTATCTGCCCTCTCTTGTAACTTCCCCTTTGAATCCTCTCTCGCTTGCTCCCACTTACCCTGCTTTTCCCACAGCCTTCACTGCAGAACTGCATCTCACCAAAAAATAAAAAATAAAAAAAAGGGAAAAAGAAGAGTAGGCTTAAATCTGAGGAAAATCTTGTTGACTTGTCCCACACCTGTCATATGCTGAAGTGGCTTTTCTGGAGCACTGCACTCTATCTTTGGCTGATAGGCAGTGCCGTCTGGCTTCCTCCTCCCTACTTTTCCTCCCTTTTCCTCTTCTGCAGCAAGGCAAGAATATAAAAATACACATGCACACATCCAGTAATCCTTCCACCATGCTGCGTATGTGCCTTTGCAGACAGATCATTCCAACCCACTGCTATAACTCACCTTCAGCTCACCTATCCCAGTCTCCAGCTTTACCGTATGCCAAATTAGACACAGCCTCGGAGGGCAAGGATCAAGTCCTTTTACTTGAGCTCAAATCCAGCTTGCAGGTCTTACAAAGCGCCGGCAGCAACTGATCCCTGTCCCTTGGGGCACCTCACCTCGCTCCCACCATGCTCTAATGCCACGTTATTTCCAGGGCTATAAACAAGCAGCACGTAGAGCAGCCTCTGCAGCAAGAGCTGCAGCCGGGCTCTGTAGCTGGAGAGCCCTGGCCAGACCGTGGCTCCAACCGCTCCGGGCAAGGGGAAGGATCCCGGCCACGGACTCCCCACTCTGCAATGACCCTCCTCACCTCTGTGTAACTTGCATCGGTTCCCCGTCTTCAGGCACGTCCGCTGCAGCCAGCACCTGGGAGGCCTGAAAGCAAAAAAATCTCCTATTATATAAAACGATATGCACAGCTAACTGGGTCCAAAGGGATCTGCTCGGTCATCAGGGCTCTGCCCGTGGTATTGAACTCACTAAGTCACGTATTTTTTTCCAAAATGGCTAAATATCCATGTTGAACTAGTCAGCTTTCTGCCTCCTTAATCCTTTCGGGAGAGCAGCAGTGCTCTGCGGTAACGGCTGGCGGCTCCTTGGCCACCTTGCTGCCTCCAGGAACTCCTGCGCAGTCCGTGTCCATCATCCTCATGCCCACCTTGTCCCTGCGCCCCCGAGGGCTCTGCCTGCCCCTGGTTTATACCCTGATGTGTCTGTCGGCAGCACCAAATACCCCTCCCGAGCTTGTGAGCAGCCCCTGGCACCCCCTGCAGCTGCAGCAGCCCCTCTCCTCCAGGTCACAGCCTCGAGCGGGGCTGACCTGCTCGGCTGACCCTTGCAGCTCATGCTGGACCTAAATTGCTGCTCTGAACTGCATACAGATAAGCTCTGCTGCGCTCCTCCGGACTAGGGAATCAGTTGTCCCATCAAAGCAAGGAAGCAGATTAACCTGCACAATCTACAGCTGGTAAATCCGTGTGCGCTTTATCCCATTTTCCATTTACCTCTCTTACTTTACTTACTCTTCGCTTTTAAAAATGTTCAAAAGCCTTATGCACTGCTGAGGTCAGGCTAACCTGCCAGTCATTACCCAGATCCCTTTCTTCTTCCTCACTGTACATACTACACTTGCCATTCTCTAATTAGCTGGAATTACAACAGTTTATTAGCAGCCCTTGCTGTCAGACCTGCAATTTCTCGTGTCATTTCTCAAAGAAATCTAAGGGAGTCTTCTCCTCCTCTCCTTGAGTGTATTAAACTCTTCACACTTGATTTTCACCAACGATCTTGACTTAAATCAACTCCAGTCTTAGATGGCTGATGTACACAAAGCCTCTGGCCCTGAAGTGATTTCGATCCCAAAAGGTCATTTTTTACCTACGATATTCTTTATTTCTTTGTGGTAATGTGGTACAACCTGCCATTAACATAAGACACTATATCTCCTCCTATATTTTTATTTCTCTGTCTCCTGAACAGTGCACAGCTGCTGTCTCTGCTCCATCACAGACGGCGTGTCACCACGTTTCTGTTATCCCCCCCAGATGTGTTGGGGGCTCTGCTCTCATCACAGACTCCGCATCTCCACAAGCCGCTCCTTTTTCTCTCCACCTTAAGGCCAAGCCATCTCCTAACCTCATTCAAAAGAGCAAAGAGGGGGGTTCAATTAGTGCTGGGGTTCGTTAGTGGCGCTTCACAAGCAGAGCTCTCTTGACAACAGTGTTTTTCTCCTCAGCAGCCCGTCGCAAGGGACATCGCGTGGACAGGAGGCCACTGCAGCTGCAAAGGGGGTATCCAAGCACCTTGGAGACCCCGGGGACGTTTTCCAGCCCCAAATCCCTGATTCCCAGCAGCAGAGCAGCCCCCAGGGCAGCGGGGGAGCCCTGGGGCATCACAGCACGCAGGGACGGGGCCGCTCCGGGTCCTCCTCTGTCACTGCCCCTGGAATTGCATTTGATGGAGAGCAGCAATGGAGACGAGGCGCGAGCAAACATCAAACATATCGATCTTGAAAGCAAATCACCTGCGCTGCCCTCAGCAGGCAACTGCAAAGAGAGCAAGAGCAGGAGGCAGCAACCTCTTAAGCTACCAGAGATAAGGCAGATGAAGGGATATTTAGAAATTGTTTCTCACAAGTAAATAAAAGACTCGTAGGATTTTGCCCAGGGTTGAAATTTTAAGTTTGCTTTCCCTCTCCTTCCTTGTTTTCCTTTCTTTTTTTTTTCCCCTCCATCTTAAAATATCAGAAAGGTTAAATCTACACTTCTGTGGCTCTTCTAGAGAGCTCCCGTGGTCAGGATGAGTACATTAGAGTTTCCCACTCAGCACCACTAAAACCTCTTTTCTCCCCAAGAATTAATTAGGTATTAGCGTTAAACGGATAACAACAAAAAAATACCCCACATTTTTCAATAACGATTACAAGTTCATGCCCCTCCCAGCTGGTGCAGCTTTCCTGTGGCTTTAGCTTACACCTCCATAGATCTGCAGTCACCCCAATCTTCCAGAACAAAGAAGTCTCCATTTTCAAAGGAAAAGACAGAGAGAAAAAACAGCAGTTTGCATTAAGAACCTTTCAGGTCGTTGTGTCTATCCTAAAGAAATGAGAAAGGGCACAAGTCCATTTCTTTCCTCTGCAGGTCACCTCTAAGGCTTGTTTAAATCTGTACCTGCTAAACCCAACTTAAGCACCGTCATGAAAAGCCACATTTCAGCCCAGCCTGCTCTGCTTTTTTCTTTTTTTTTTTTTTCCTGCAACCAGAAAATGCAGACATGACGTTTTTCCTAAGTGTTCAATATTACAAGACAGAATATAAATATCACAAAACAAGTTAAGTATCTTTCTAACACCAGGGTAAATGATCAAATACACTCGAAAACAGGAACAACAGAGCTGAGGCTTCAGTCATAGAGAAGATAAAGTTATACAACGATCCGGTAGTGAAGTCATTATGAAAAATGAGGGTTGGAAAAGGCTGACACAAACCTAAAATACAGCAGTAATAAATACTTCATCTGACTAGCAATCTGTTTAAACTTAGCAGTGACAGAAAGCTGCCTTCCGCTGGGGCGCGAGCGCCCTGCCGGGGACGCAGGCTGACACCTAGCGACTAGCAAAGCCGAGCAGCAAGCGTGCAGGGAGCCAGGACAAGGACAGCGAGGGCTGCGGGTGACGGGGACCTCGGGGAGGTGGCACCCGTGGGAAGGACACACAGCCTCCGGGTACAGCCACGGGAGCAAGGGGCAAAGAGCCTGGGCGAGGGTGAAGCGCGTTCGGACACAAAGGGATGTGTGGATGTGGAAGGCAAGAGGCTCTGCAGGGACAGAAGCGCCGTTTCTGCCTGCAAAAGCCAGGGCTAAGCAGACCGTGAAGGCAGCAGGGAGCTGCCCACAGGCCACATGGACCCCTATCCAGTGGTCAGTGCTCTCTCGGAGCTCGTGACCGTGATGTACGGCCACAAACACCCTGGAGAAGGAGGGGCGGCTAGAAGTCGGCACCTCAGTGGTGTATTAATGGACAACTGCCAGGCTGCGTGGTGGCTGCTACCGTCTGCGAGCTGGATGCCAGCCTGCAGACTTCTCCTCTCTCTTACATTGTGCATCAGCAGCGTTTGCTTTGCAGAAGGAAATGAACCCTAAAATGGAGGGGAGAGCGTGACTCATCCCTGCTCAGACGCTGCTCGGTGGTCAAGCTCTTACCTGGCAGTAGCTGGTGGTTGGCTCATCGTCAGAGTTCTTCTCCTCTTCCATGTGCTGCCCTGGACTCTCCTCTGCCTCCCTTCTCTTCAAAGGGACGAGCCAGGTGACGCTCTCAGGCTCCTTCTGCACCTCTGGGTCTCCATCTTCCGTGTCCTCCGCAACCCCGTTCTCCCTGCTGATCTGATCTCCTTTCCCAAGCTCACTTTGGCTCAGGGAAGAAGAGCTGGGCACAACTGGGTTGCCAAACTCCTTCTTATGCAATAGCTGTCTCTGAGCCTGCTTCAGGCTCTTCTGGTAAACCTCCAGCTGACACAGGATGACTTTGGTGTACTGGTTGGGGTCCACCCCTTTGGGGCAGAACGGAATGCCCCAGTAGTAGTGCACTGTGTCCCTCGCCTCCTCCTTGCTTCTGCCCTCCTCTGGCACAGGGAGCACACGAAGCTCTGGGGCACTGCCCGGCCCCTCGTTTGCTTCCGACTGCTCTGTGGAAACACAGACTTTGGTGCCGTGCCCGGCCTGCCAGGTGTGTTTGGTGCTTTCCCCTCCGCAGCTCCTCTCGGGACTGTGGCGCTGCTCCGCGCTCCAGGTGTTACACAGGGTGCCCGAGCTCTCGGCGCTGGCAGCTCCCACAGAAGAGCACGTGCCAGGCAGGGGGGGGTCTGCTGCTTCCGCGGGGCTGCAGGGGCTCGTGAACAGTCTCCTGGGTGCCAGTCGCCAGGAGCCTGGCGCAATCCTGCCAAAGGTGGGGCTCAAAGAGAAGAGGTCCTCTCCAAACGTGCCGGGCAGCAGGCTACCAGAATCACTTCTTGCTGGTGAGGAAGGCTTTTCGCTTGACCTTGGTAAAGGCTGCCCCTTCCCCGGAGACACGATTATGCTGGATACTAGGGAGCTCTCAACGATTTCCTGGCTTAACCGCCTCAACACTACGAGGGGACTGCGGGCGACATCCATCTGTCCGTTCCCATCAGCTCCCGCCCGCTGTGAGTGGGAGCTGCACTCGGAGCGAGGGGTGTCAGGGCACAGGGCCAGACCTCCCAGGATCTGAGAGCCTTCCTGTTCGGCGGGGTCCTTTGGGCCTGTTCTGCCCACTGCTTCTGCAGGCAACTCGGGGGTGGCGTCAGAGGACTCCGAGGGCTGGCAGCTCTGAAAAACACAAGGTTGGTTCTCCAGCAGCAGCGCCCACCACGGATGCTGCTGCAGCTCACACATCTGGAAACTGGGTGCTGTCTCCCCACAGACCAAAATTGCACCCCAAATAACAGCATAGACTAGTTTAGACTCCCTGGGCCTCATTAGGAATGATACAAAAAACTTCTCTGTGGCTGCTCTGTCTCCAGCCCGTGCCAAAAATAGCTAGTCCCCCAGTAAGACCTTGTTTTGAGCAATATGGCAGAGCAGGCACAAAATGCAGCGTTTCTGAAGAACCCTAGTAAGCCTCTTCACATAAGCACACTCACACTAAGGCTCTCAGCAATGGCCTTCCTCAAGAGCTCCTCCTCTTCCTCTTCCTGACAGTTCACTTGCCTGGCTTCTTGCTCACTCATTTTCAGGGCCAGAGCAAACTGTTCCTCTTCAGTCATCTCTACAGAAGAAAGGAAGGAAGGATAATGTCAAGCCACAGCTGCAGGTGTATGAAAACACCCCACGTTTACCCAGCATCTTGAGAGAGGTGCCCAAAGAGCCTCACCTCCCCGGTATGAGAACAGAGCAAATAACCACATCTCAGCCTTCCTTAAAAGGTACTACCAAGCTGGAGCAGGCAACACTAAATGAAAATAGTACGTGTGTGCAGAGCTGAATCACTGAGCACAGATCAGGAAATTCAGTTAGGGTTTCTATAGCAATCTAAACGCTGAATCCTTAGGTGTATTAACTACCATGGGACATCTTAATGCTCTCATCCACAGCATACGCTATAGCTCCGTGTAGCTGGTTCTCAGAGGAGAAAAAGGTGGATGTTCAGAACATGCACATTTTTACATGGGATTGACTCAGAAGCAAGGCAGGATAAAGAGCAGTCCTCTAATGTACTTAGTCAAATACATGTCCCGCTGCCTTCTGACATAAATACACTTCAGTACCTCAGAGATCTAACCAAGAGCAAAAAAAATCATCCCAATGGCTGGTGTGAACCTTTACAGGGGACAATGTTATTTGCTGGGTGGCTCCATGAGGAATCTTTCACGTGGATTCACCCCCCTTCTGCTCACATCACTGCTCCACACGATCACTAAGCCAGCCAGGCATGGGAAAGGGCTTCTTGGACTTGCAAGGACCATTTCAGCAGCAAATCTCTTCCTGAAAAGATTCCCCACTCAAGAAGTTGAGGCTGGCTATTTAGAAACAAAGCAGCTAGTTACTCTGGGAAAAAAAAACCACACATATTTATTTAGATTCACTCCAACATTTTCACTATTCTTAAAATATACAACGCCTGCAGAACAGAGTGCAGCTCGGAAAACAACTGAACAGCTCTCTCTGGAGCTGACGAGCTGACAGATTTCCTTCCAAAGCCCCTCGCCCGAGGCACAATCGGGCACACGCCACCTCATGCGTGAACCCGAACGCCCGTGCTGACGGGTTACACGAGCCGAGAGAGGGGCACCTGAGCAGGAAAGCTGCCCAGGCACAAACGTGTCCTCCCCACAGCCTGTGTCAGGACAGGGGCATCCCTGGATAAAGCTGCACTTGGAAGCTCCCGTTTTCTAACCCATCCTCTCCCTACCACACAACATCGGGCACCCGACCAGCCTTCCCCAGCCCCCTGCGAACGTCACGTTGCTTTTTTCCCCAGTGAAGCAGGATTTGGGTGGTTCTGAAGACCAGCAGTAGATTCCCTTATGTGTCCTACCAGGTCTGCACTTAGTTACTGTTGTTGTTTTGTATTTTCCCCAGGAAATTTCTTTAAAAATTAAGACAGAGGTTGAAGTGGAGGCAGACTGCAGCGCACTCGGGACTCATGGGGCTCTTTTGTCCTTGGACAAAGTCACTCTCTAATGTTACAGCCAGAAGGGACTAGAGGAAAAAAAAAAAAAAGCCATTCTAATGGAAAACACACTACAATCTGGTGCACGAGGAAAGCTCCCCCAAACCAGCACTACCACTCAGCACTTCCATCATATCCAGCACCTCCCGAGCATTCAGGGAGCACACGCTGAGTTGTTTCCCTGCCCAGACCATCACAGCAGGGAAAATGAGGCCAGATACCGCAGACCTTGACATGTGCCGGCACCGCGGCGCGTGGGACCGCGGCCCCCCGCCGAACACAACAAGGCTTCCCACGTGCTTAAATTAAAACAGAGGCCTAAGTGCTCACCAATTCAGGCTATCAACATTCACGAAGCTTAATATAAAGCAACATTTTTTTGGCGAGTTACTAGTGTACATTTTGTTTTCTTCTCCCTCCCTGGCACAGCAATCTCCCCTCTGGGGACAGGGAATGTGCCAGACAAATGCTGCCTCTGGCAAAGAAACCAGCGACAAACAAAATGCACTTAGTTCACATTCCAACTGAGTAGGTGCTCTGGAGCTGGGGGAATCTTGAGTTTAAATCCACCTGGAATTATGGTGGGAAGTGCAAGCAGCAGCTTCCAAGGGAGCTGACCTGCTTTGGGCTGAGGGCTCGGGAGCTGCTCTGCTGCCCCGACTCCGCTCCGTGCTTCCCATCTCCGCGGCGCGTGCAGACAATCGCGTCTTCCTGAGCTTGACGTTGATTACATCGGTCATAATTTATGATGATTAGAAACTCTGAGCATTGTGTTAGCCTCCGACTGCTGTGTGCACATCGGAGAGCTCGAGGAGCCAGCACGGATCGGGCTGTGTTTGGGGGCACCGGGTTACTCCGGCTTTCGGAGAACCGGCCTTTCCACCCAGGCGGAGGAGACTTGGTCATGTTCACGTGCATCTTAACTCTTCCTCGCAGGATGCCTCTGCTGCCTGCTGTTCCAAGCTGGGAATTCTGTATTTCCCATCTCAGAATCCATTAGTGACACATCCCTCTCCATGCAATACGGAATCCAGCACGGCACGGCTTCTGGGGCTGGTCCCACCCAAGAAACGCACGGAAAGGAAGGAGGGGTCAGGAAAAAACCTGTTTTGAAGGCATTACAGCCCTAAACAAATTAAACCATTTCAGAGCCTTTTTAAATGCTAATATGGCAATTTGCTAAGCGATTTATGTTCCATTTTGACGTTTGCAAAGTGAATTAGATGCAAAACCCCACTAGTTGTAGTTCTAACACTTACTAATAAGAGATTTACTCAAAAATAATGGAAATGCAGGATCTCAGTATTCCCACATATCCAAAGTGCAATTACAGTAAAAACATTCAAATGTGCTTTCAAGCACTGACTTCATCTGGAGAAAAGAGAGAACTTCTTCAGGTTTTTTTGTATTTCCATTTATCCTGTCAGGACGAAACGTCACAGATATATTTTAGTTATAGCTTTAGGTTAAAATGAATAAAACACAACAAAGCAAAAATGGGAGGATATGCTTTATAACCAGAGCCTGCGAGTATCTGCAATTTTCCAGTTTTGAGGAAAAACAACTTAACTCTACCCAGGAGCGCCAAGTCTTTACAAAAGACCAATCTGCCTTGCAATTCAAGGAGTATTTTTAAAGACACTGAGAAAAATAATTAGTACTTCAAATCTTAATTTGCCTACAAGCAAACACCAAAAGTTTAATTATGGTTTCCAATAAGCGAGGCAGCAGACCCAGCCCTTGTGCTTGATAAACAGGTGACCGCTCTCCAAGAGAAAACAGCACCTGGCACCCAAAAGCCAGAGCCCTTCGCTCCGGCGCGGGTGCTGATGAGCAGGGAGCTCTGCCAGGGGTGCCAGGGAGGGCCGAGCGAGGCTGTGTCCCCAGCCTGGCACCACGGCCAGCCCATGAAGCAGACTGGGGGCTCCCTGGCAGCAAGGATAGAGAAGTGGGTGAGAAAGGTGCCCATCCGTGCAGGAATCCCACTGCAGGGTTTATCCCTGTTAGGTATCTGATAGGATCTGAGCTATCTGACCCACAACAGGAGGAGACAGTGAAAAATAAAAATAAAAAATAAAAATAAATTAAAAAAAAACCCAAATCCTGGTCTCTCTCCTGCCTTCCCCAAGGGGCAGGGCACAAGTGAGACTGGACATTTCAAAGGACTCAACCAGCTGCTGGTCACATAGCCCCAAGCTACTGCTTCAAGGACACACAGACACTCACAGGAAAACAAATAAAGGCTGCATTTGCCCCGGGAAGAGAAAAACTATTATCAAGAATTTTAGTATCTAAAAATGCAGGAAAAGTCTCCTGTTATACAACAGCTAGCGAGCTGGCAGTGCCTCATGCAGCTTTTCTGGAGCACCCAGCACACCTATCTCCCAGCAGCAGCTGCTGAAAGCAGCCACGCGCCAGGACTGCAGCAACAGGGCACTCCCAGCACCCTATCTGTGGCCACATCCAGTTTGTTTATCTCCCAAAAAAATAACAAGCAAACAAAAACACTCGTCCCCTGTTTCCGCCTTTGTTATCTGACTTGTTTGACCCAGGGTGTGCACAGCGGATTTCAACCCCCACAAAGAGCCGGGCTGTTTCCTGCTATGGCCTCAGGCCTCTATTAAAAACAATTTAATTCACACAAGACCTCAGAGGACAGACATGCCCAACTGCTGCTGCTCGTGGAGCTCCAGAGGGCTCCATTTTGCTCAGTGATTGCTTGGGGTTTTGCAGGGGAAAACGTCCTCTAATTTTAAAATATTCTGGATGCAACGTGCCAGGCTGCTGCCTTCCAGAGCGTAAGAAGGTGAGAACGGATCCACGGCGTCAGGGCAATGGTCCATTTGGCCAAACAACTGCAGCCAAAAGATGCTGCTCTGCAGGGCGCGTGCCCACGCTGGCCCTTTCGGCGCTCCCTTCTGCCTCTTCACCCGCAGCTTTCAGAACTGCTCTATGATGGATGTTAGTGGGAATATGCCAGCCTGTTCCCCTTAGCATCTGTTTATAGACCTGTCGTCCACGGATGTGTTTAATCCATCATTAAAGCTGCTGATACCAAACCCTCTACAACCTCCTGTGGTGAAAATGCTCCAGGAGTTCACCCTGTGCTGTGCAAAGATTTACCTTCTTTTATCTGTTTTAAGCCCATCTCCTGCTATTTCTAGTGAGGACATCCCAATTCTGACTTTGTAGGAGGTGGCAAACAACAGCTCTGTGCTTAACTTATGTATTGCCTTCCTGATGTGAACTTTAATTCCAGCCCCCTCAGCCTTCTCCTCTCCCAAATGAAGAGTCTCAGGCTTTTCAATCTCTCTGTGCAATGCTGCTGCTCTGCTGCTGCTGCCCTTAATGATTTTACTGCCCTTCTCTGGATATCCTGTAGCTCCACCACGTCCTTGAGATGCAGAGCCCAGAACTGCACCACAACGTGATGTGGGAGCACCTACATTTTATAGAACAGCAAGATGACACGTAACAAATCTCTTGCTCTTACCACCCCTCCCGATGATGCCCAACACTGCTGGCTTGCCTGGCTGCCCTGCGCTGCAAGCAGATGATTTCAGGGAACTGTCAGCTGCAACTGAGACCTCCCCTGAGCTGCGGCTGCTGGGTCAGAGCATCACAAGGTATCAGGGACAGACAGCAGCAGAGAGGCCTGAACAGGAAGGTACTTTGTAATCACAGACAACAGCCTCAGACCAGCTTTAGCTCATCTTGAACCCTGACGATGGACAAATACCTCCACGCACCTATTTTAGAAGCGCACCAGTTTGCCCACATGCAGCCTAGGGAGCAAACAAGCACTAGTCAGTCTGCCTATGCAGGAAGCCAAATGTTGCCATTGAGGAGGGTGTTCCCCCAGAGAGCTACACATCCCGAGCTCCATCACAGCCTTTCTGCAAGGGAAACAATGTCTAACACAAACCGTGCAAGCCGCTCCGCACCCATATGCTTCCCCAAGCCCACACTTGAGACCTACGTGCAATTTTTCTTTTTGCAGCAAACTTCGTTCTATCCAGCTGCTGTTTGGTTCTTTTATTTTGCAATCCACTCTCCTCCTTTGACTCCTGCTGCAATGAAAAACAACAAAAACAAAAAAATAAATTGTGAGTCCACACAATATGTAAGAAATACCCCCAGCCCCCTCCCCGCTGTCTCCCTGTGCAAACACGGGTTCAGAGCAAGCCTCCATTTGTAGGAAATTTGAATTTCAAGCATAATTCAAGCACATTCTGTAACTATTAAAAGCTATGTGATAAGCATAACGAGCAACAAGAGTTACAGGCTGACATAAACAGAGAAGGAGCAGAGACAATAGACTCCATGCCAGTCACCACCACGCGCTGCACCTGCTGCCCGGGATTCGAGAGCGGGTTTGTTTGGCCTTGCTAAAGCGCTGGTATTTGCAGGCATTCAAAGCAGAAAATAAACACCTTTTTGTAAGAAAATAACCTCACACCTGTAAGCCAGGGCTGCTTCCTGACATACGGCTTCTATCACGCTGCCCACATGGTCTTTGGAGACTAAAACTGGTCTTCTAGCCTTGCTTCCATGGCTAATGCACCTCGAGAGCAAGGGAGCTCTTCCAGTACCCCCTTCTAGTGCTGTTCCCTCCTTGTATTGCCCTGCTGTCGCCACAGCTGTTTAATTCTTGATGCTTGAACACCTCAGATATTTGTAGTCCTGTGGCCTCCTGCAATATTGCCCACAAAAGCAGCCCAGGAGCACGTTAGTTTGAGCACCCAGTCTTCAATACGGGTGCCCACGGGCTTCCCTGGCACACGCTCACATGGTGCTGTCCTACAGGCTCCAGCCAGGGCCCGCACGTTACTGCCCCTGGACTCCTTCCCATTTGTCTCTCTAAATCAAGCAGGATTCGAATCAAAAGTGGTTTTTCAGGGAAAGACACCCACGCGAGGCTAGCAGGGACCTCGTGTGACTGTGTCTGCAGCGGTACTGGAGGTTTTGGCAGCCCCACGAGACCCACAGCAAACCAGCTACTCGCTGGTGCCCTACAGCACCTTCAGCCCCGTGCCAAAAGGCAGCCCCTGAGGTGATGCATGTGGTTTCGACTATTCTAATGCAAATTGTCACAGAGCATCTTTACAAACATAATCTATATTTTTCTGTTCGTTGCCCATGTGTCTTAATCGGTGAAGTCCTTTGGACTGCATCTCTGCGCTGAGTTTTGTTCAACACTATTCAAGTGCTATCAGTAGAGTTTATTAATGTATATACACCACTTGCTCCCTCTAACAGATCATTAATGAGGATGTTAAAACACACACAGCCCTAATATTGA
>JAVCKT010014010.1:0-16316 GCA_032273925.1 Rhynchotus rufescens
CCTATTTACTATAGGGCATGTGCAAGTTAGCAAAACTAAATTTTTATGCAAAGGAAGAGTACTTTGACGAAAATTGATCTTAAAACAAGATTTCAAAAATGACAGGAATCTCACTGAAAAGCATCGCACTCCCATTTTAGCACAAAAGTATTATTGTTTCAAACGTCTGTCAAAATTCCCATTAGTGATCATTTGAAATTTCAGGGCAATTTTGCCCCATCTCATCCTGACACCAGCTCTGGATTCATCCCCCACAACTTCAGCCACCAAAACATTATGCAGTTGGTCTAGACTGGCTGGGAAGGCTCCCTGCATCATCGATGGTGGGGAAACAGAGATACCTGAAATGGCAGATACCAAGGTAGCTGTGGTGGGGAAAGATGAGATGTCCTCCCAGGGACACTGTCCTCCCCTCTCTGGGCTCAAGGCATCTCAAGCAACAACTAGGTGTGATAAACCCACCCTCCCAGGATGATGCAATGTGGATGTTTTAAAGATAAGCAAGGGTCAAGAAACTATATAAAAAAAACTATGAAGTGAGAATGCTTGGAAGAGAAACTAAGATTTAATTTTAGTTTTAATCCAAATCCCACTCTGCCATCTTTTTTCGTTTTTTCACGCATTATCCTTCTCTGTGGATGAGGAGCACCTTCAACTAGTGTTTCAACCTAGACCTCCAGGAATCTCTGAAATCTGTCTCTTCCACCACAAAATTCTGAGATTCCCAATCTTCCAACCAAAAGCACTTGTTAGAGCATGAAGAAAATGAAGCAAGTTTCTCTATTGTCCTTTGTCATCAATGCAGTATTTTTTAATGGACCATTACATGACTTTAAAATCGTTGCATAACTGGGAAGTTGGCTGAGCTCCACTGCGGATGGGAGAGATTTGTGTCTCATGAAGCACCAGCCCTGCCACCCTTGTAGGAGTTGAGCTGAGCAACTCCTGTGTTCACCAACAGGACAACAGAAAGTGAAATGCTTTTCTGTAAGTCAAAACAAAACAAAGTTCAATGTCCTTGTTTACTCAGCTCTCAGTTGACAGCTTTCAGGCTTACATGCAATGGCTCTACATTTGGAGAAAACGGTGAGAAATGTGGTACAATTGAACACCAAACATCCCAAGTAACTTGAGGGACCACCCCGGGCCACAAGCGCAATGTCCTTCTCCTAGCAAAGACTCATCAATGTGTTTTGAAGGCCTTAAAATCCAGCTCCTAAAGCAAACGTATTTTAGCTTTAAAGCAAATGTAATTTAGCTTCATTATATGAATGCATCCACTACATAACCCAAACCTGTCTCCAAGAAAAGACCCTGCATCTCCACCACTGCATAGTGTTTGCAATTTTTTATACCTCAAGTCCAGGAGCATATGGACCAGAGCTGATGGACCAATAGAACAAGAAATACTAGTTAAGGCAGTTCCATCAAGCATGGGGAAAGCTGTACAATTACAGACAGTAATCAGAAAACATCTTACCACCACTAGCAGTGAATGTCTGTGAACACACAGATTACTCCAGTCGTCAAATCTCATTTCTCTAAGAAGCAGCAGTGTTTTAGAGTGAGGGGAACCCTGAGAAATCTAGTTTTGCAACACGGAGGAGTCGTCAGCTCCCTGCACCTCCTTCTCCACGAGCAGCTAAGCCTCATTTGCAATTTGGGTTTGCAAATGCAGCAATGGCAGATGTTGGGGTTGGCAGCAAGATCTAGGTTTTCATAGAGAGGCATGGTGTTAATACAGCATTAGGAAAGCGATGAGCCGAGTAAAACAGTCCTGTTAGTGTTCTGCTACCCAAGAGGGCATAAAGACAAGATCTAATCTGCTGTGATTCACTGAGCAACGCTACTTACTGCGAGAGCTTACAAACCCACATTGCACCACAATTCTCTGAAGCTGTTGCAAAAGTTAGCTCAAAACCTGACTTCTCAATTCAATCCCCAAAAGGGATTTGTAAGTTCTTGTTCCAGGCGTGATGAAACGGCAACTGCGGTTAAATAAATAAGGTTAATCGCCATCAGCAGCCTTTTACCAAATAAAGTGGTAAGAGAAATCAGGGCAGACTCTATTTTCTGCAGCCATCACAGTTCTAGCGTAACCAAGCAGTAAGTTAAGGGTATTACAGTTTCCCACCTTCTCTCCCCTGCTCAAGATTTTGCACAGTTTGTACCCACTGAGTACAATTTGTTTGCACAATCTGCCCAGAGGGAGCAGTCTCCTGCTTTCTATTTTCAGCTCTGCTAAATATCCTCTATTCTGGATCCTGTTGTTGCTTTTACTCCGGCAAGTTGCCCGATTCAGTCCATCAGGAGCAGTGGTAAAGGGAAGAGGAGAGAAACCACACTAAGTGTTGAACTCCCCTCTTTTCCCTTCGAAGTATCTGATATTATCACAGCAAATGGAAACTATTTATTTTCCACAGCAGCAGAAAATCCAGCGTAAAAATATAAAAGATATTGCAGCTGGAATTGTTTGTGGCACCATTAAGTTCTGGTATGTGCTGCAAATCCTGCACACGGTCCATCCACTGTGGATAACTTTCTCAGTATCCATCAGCCGTAATAGATTCCTTTTAATGGCTGATTCCAAATTCCTTTCCTGTCAAGACCAAATGGCTCATGCTGGTTCCATGGCTGCATCTGGAAATTGTGTGAAGGGGCTACTACATTTATCTGGATGGAAATGTGGACGCTCTGTGTCAGATGTGCCCCGCATGTGGGAGATATGAATGTAAGGCTGAGCTCAAAACACAGCCCATGGCATCACTGCCAAGTTTCCCACCAGTTTCCCAAAACACCTGCTAAATGTTTTCCCTTCTTTCTTGGGCATCCTGTCTCTCTTCTCCCCAGTCTCATCCAAGCAAAGAGATGTTTTCCTTCCATTTCACTTTATCGCACTTTATTACACACTACTAAATTCACCTTGCTGTCTTTGAGAAGAGCTACTGTCTCCTTCTCAAGCTCTTTATTTCACCTATATTGGAAGGGAATAAAACCCATCCAACTTTGTTATTTAACTTTAACTCTTATGCACCCTTCCTCTCTTTCACAACCTTTGCTTTCCTTATCTACACTTTTCCACCTCTCTCTACCTCCTTCTGAAACCTTCCCCAACAGCCCTCCGACTCGAGCTTTTATTCTCATGCTTTATATTGCTCAGACACCTCTTTCTTAGCTTTGATTACACTCTGCATTTCCTTTTACAAGCACATCTCCTCCTATCTGTATTCCCTCGGTATTTATATTTATAGCTAAAAGGCAAGCATCACTCTTTGTTAGACAACAATTCATCTTCGTGAACACCTTCCCTCTGGGTCATATCCTGCTTATCTCACTTGATTTGGCTTCCTTAATTCTTTCTCTTGCATTTCTCTTGGAGTTCAATTTTTGTGCCCGTGTTCAACCTGAATTAGATGGTTACTACTGTCCAGAATCTTGTCTCTTTCCACCTCTGCTTTTAGATGATGCCACCTTCTTCAAAGACATGCAAAGAAACAGAGAGTCTTCCCCATGCTTTTCTTCATAACAAACTAAGCACTTGCTTCTTTAAAACAACATGTAGCTGTTAGATGGACCATTCATCTCATTTACACTAACTTAATTTAAGCTTATCATCAAGACACCTTGGTAGGACAAGATTTTAGAGAGTTAAAGGACATATTTTCACACTAACTGTAATAATCTGGTATTATTAGTTCCATTTTTCACAGTAAGAAACAAACAAAGAAGGTGCTTGTGATCAGCTTGCAAGCAACTCAGAAAGCCATCACAAGAAATGAGATCAAATCAGACAGGCTACCTTTCTGGCCTTTTTTCCCCAGTATTATTTGCCTTCAGATGAGCCCTCTGAACTGATGTGCTCCATTCCACGTCCCCAGAACAGAAAAATACTTCTTCCAGATAAAAGAAACAGATATGAGAGGAAGGAAACATGTTGTTCTTTGTGCCCAAGGGGGCACAAATATTCCTAATATTCCCTAAATAGGGGATACATTTTTACCAAGGGGAAAAATGCAGTACTAAATACATTATACAGCGTGACAATCATCTTCTTACTAGCATAGGTTTCCACAGATCTATACTGTTCTGTAAGTGTAGGAACCAAGAAAACAGTTGTTTCATATTTCTTGTTCTCCCATGTGCAGCTGCTGAAGAACCCCTAAAAATGATCATTTTATAGCTCCTCTCCCCAGTCATCATGGGGAACAACAACACACTGGGATAAACTTGCTGAAGAGTCTGTGGAAAGCTCAGCTTTAGAGCTTCACAAACATCTGATAAAGATGACAGTGGTAGAGCTAGCCCTGACTCGGAGAGTAAGACTGACCTAATGTTTTTATGGAGTCCTTGCTGCCCCCTACAATGGCTATTCTACAATTACTGTCCCTGAAACTGCAAAGGTAATCATGCATTCATGGAAAATAGAGGAGCACTTTCTGCATTTTCAACAGCCTTACCATGATTCTGAAGCAGAAACAAAGCTCACCACACAAAACCAAGCAGCTCTCTGCAGACACACAGCAAGGGCTCTAATCCAGTCTTTGAACAAAGAGAAAACCTGTTTCTGAGCCATCTTCCCTTGCCCTGCTCCCATTCAAGGCACGGACATCCCTGTGCAACGTAGCAATAACACTCAGATAACGGGCACCATGATTCATTGAAGAGAGTTGACAAAAACATTTAGCCCTCAAACTGCAAACATCAGCCTAAACCAGCAGTGCTCGTAAATGCATAACTGTAAAGTCATGTAAAACAAAAGAAAAACATGCAAAACAAACCAAAAAAAACATGAAGAGTAACTACCCCGTAGCAAATAGCAAATACCTGACATGCCAGGTTTCAGTGAGGTTCTCAAAAACACCCTTTCCCACAAGCTGCTTATAAACTCATAAAGGAAACTCAACGTAATGGGAATTTACACCTACAGGAGATTATGTTTCCATATCGATTCTTATTGCGGTTTTCGTCTTCCTTGGCTGTATCCCAGGATGCCGTCTGCCCCTCAGGTAGTGCCTGCAAAATAAACAATAGTGAAAAGTTTATAAAAATCTAGCAACACCTTCAGGTGAATTAACACAGCGGAGCCGGGCAGGATTCAAGGTGCTATATAATGCAGCAGTCGTCCAAGCAACCCCTGCTCTTGAGGAAAGGGCACATCTAATAATGCAAAAGCAGAGCCTGGTGCAGAACATTGGCATCTTTGGGCTTTTGCTGGCTAAGAATCATTTCCCTCCTGCAACTTCAGACTCACAAGTGGCAGAGAAATCTGTGCTAAGTGTATAGTCCCAGGTCAAGCTGTATTTCCACTAAGAACTGCACCTGTAGAGATTAAATGCACATACCTAGGAGAAAACCCTCATGGGGGAAACCCACATGAACCAGGCCTTGCTATTCAAATTAAAAATAAGACAGAGTAACTATGGATGAGTCAAAAGGAGGCAAAATACATAGACTGTGACAATAAGAACTCATCTTTCTAAAATCTGCTCTTTTACAGGAGAAGGGATGAAGCAAGGGAACTCTGGTGGCAAATGTGGCTTTTCTAGCTTGCTCCTATTGTGAATTATCGTGAACACACCCAACTAAGTCACTTTCCCTGGAGACATGTTGAGGAGGGATCTTAATGTCAGAGCCAGGAGAAAGGCAGGCACCATGGACCTAGCTGTAGGATGGTCTTCATCCTCTTTGGAACTGGCCATAGAAGTGATGATCCCTCCCGAGGGATCAAGAGAGAAGCGAGGATCATCAAGGTATGTCAGCAAGACGGATCTGAGCAGCTGGAGAATCACAGTTGAAGATAACTATTGTGCACCATAGGCAACCTGTGCACTGATTTGGTTGCAAATGTAGGTGAGGAAAAAAAAGAAAAAAAAAAAGCTTCCACCAGATTTTTTTTCTGAGCCTTCCCCTTCAAGATCTACTTCCTTATGTGATTCCACCTTGATAAAAACAACCACAAATTCTATTATTTATAATTTCTAATGAATAATGCTTTTTTATAACGCAACCACCTCAGGATCCTATCATCCTCAGTCAGCAGCAGGTAGCTTGACAAAGCTCTACTGAAAAAAAATGAATTTTCCTGCATTCTCACAAGCCATTCAGGTCTATTACAGTGCCTGAACGCAATTGCAGAGACGCACGAACTGCGGGCTGACATTATTACAATCAAACATAATGCGAGCGATGCTCCAGCACCTGATCATGCTGAATTTGCCTCAATGGGGTCGGAGGCCAGGAAGTGTCAGGCACCGCAGCATTGCTCTGAGCACCACTGAAGCCAGGAACAGCAAGTTCCTATTCAAAAGCCTAAGAGAAACAGTAACATCTCTGTAATCGGCAGAGGCTTTGATCACACATAGATTTCCGTTCACAGACAGCTGTTTCCAAATAGCATCTCATCTCTTGGGCATAAAAAAATAGGAACCTCCACACAAGAACAACAAAAATCCTTGAATAAGAGAGGTGAGGTAGGTTCATTTTCATCTACAAAGACTGAGGAAAAAAGGTGTCTTATTTTCTCTTCTACTAACGCCTAGCTGCAGCAGATGGACCAGTGAATGATGGCAGTGGTCATTAGACATCTAATCATAGATCTCTGAAAAGGAAATAAGTTCTCTGTTCTCACTTTCATACACGGGCAAAGCTATCTCGGCCATGGGAAACCTGCTCAAGCCCAGTAAATCCAATATTCTTATATTCCATCCTGTCACTTCAACACTAAATTCTTCTCTAAAATTGGTGTTTTGGTGTTTGCCTGATAGAGCCCCTGGAGATTTAACAAACGCCTGGGACTGTTCACCTCAAGAAGCTCCAAAATCTCTACTTTGCACCTAACCAGCCATCTCTATCGGATGAGAAAGGGCGTTCTCCTGATGGGTGAGGAACATCCCTTTGCAAAAGTGGAGTTTATTCCACCGCTTTTCTATGGGGCAGATGAACAAAGTGGAGCACGTGCAGCTGTACAGGCAGTGCAGCACATGCAGTTCTTAAGCAAGATTGCTAGAATTGCAGCATTAAACCCTGAACCCACAGCCAAAATATTTATCCAGGAATCTCACCAGAAATTGTCCACCGGGTCTTGGTTTGCCCTATAAATATTTCTATGCTTTACAAAACAGGCTGATATCTCTATTCCTCTCTGTACGTGAACAGTGTTAAATTAGCATGGATCATCCGGGGATCTTCTCCTTGCTCCTTATTTGATGTTTTTAAACATAGTACATTCTCTGCATTCTTTTTGTTTGATTTGTTAGCTGCAACGTTTCAGCGTGCAAAGTCTGGGCTCATTTCTAAGCTTTCCTTTTGTACTTCAAGAGAAGTTTTGTAAAATTCCTATCGTCTTCCTAGTTGTGAATTCTATAATGATGCTTTTGGACTAAACTGGTCTATATTTTATCTGAAATTACAGGCGAGCTCTCTAAAAAGAAGTCAGCTTCATTTCAATCGAGCTTTTAAGCATCACGACCCAAATGTAACTGAAGCACTCGCATTAAACTGAGGTTTAGCACAGGCCAATTTACATTTCCAGTGGATGCATTTAGTGAGTTTGCTGCATGTTTTCCATTTGCATTTGCAGAAGCAGACTCGAGTCCATCCTTTGCACTTGTCCTTCCAGTGTTGCCATTTGCTCCACAGAGCCTTTGGAGTCCCAGTTGCTGCTCTGCTGGGGTGGCACAGCAGTGGTGGCACCACTGCTCCCATCACTGTGCTGCAAGGCTGGTTTGGCTACAAAAAGAAGCTGCACATGGAGCTTTAAGCCAGCATAGTTCTTGGTTGCAGCAAGACAAATGCTGTTGGGCCTCAAGGCTGAGCCTGAACTGCATCTAGTCCTTGGACCAGAGGATGTGCAGCCACTCACAAGGGAAAGGATTAAAATCCAGAGGTTCACTTTGATTCACTGTCAGTGCAAAAATGCTTGAGGAAGGAGCTGCAAAATCCCACATAACTAAATGAGCTCGGCTACCCGGCAAGAGGAATGCACTTTGATGACATCCTAAATCACATTCGAAAATGAGTTTGGAGGCTTAAGCTTATTATCTCCGTAGCAGGTAATCGGTGCTCACGGTAAATCTAGGACTAGTCTAGTAGCTCACAACAAATCAGAGTCGATAGGTGCTGAAAAATGAGCTGGTGACATGCGAGCAAGTCCTGCTTAAAGGTTTGCACCTAGGCCAGCTTTTGTCACACTTTGGACACAGAAGGGGCAGGAGACCCCAAATAACTCCCCAGGGATGCCCACATCTACACATGCATTACCTTGCACCACCAGTGACATCAAGCACAGAGCCATATCCTTTTTCCTGCATGGAAATATTCCTCTGCATGTCCTGGAAAAATATGCTACCTTTGCTTTAATGTCACAGAGGTAAAGGTATTTTCCAAACTAACAGAAATGCAATTTCTAGGCAGCCGAGTGGACACGGGAACGGACAGAGATATGAGAGTGCCACATCTGACTGTCTTTGATAACATGTTACCAAATACGCTGTAAGTTATGTTAGCAGTTTGCAAAGAAAGGAGAAAAACCAGCTCCTTAAAGCAAAACATATTTAGAGGTCACACAGATAGCAGTTTAAGAAACTACATTTTAGGAGCAACATAAAGTAAAGTTTTTGACCAGTTCTTATTAAAGAAATTACCAAACATTTTGCAAAACAGGTTTTCTGTTCTTCCAGATTCCAGCTTGAGAGGCTGCTTTCTGCCAACTTTCTTTCCTTCCTTCCATGAGTTTTAATGTTCCTCAATAATCTCCCTAAATCTGTGGTATTACTATTTGTGGCTGAAAACTGGAGCTGGAAGTGCTCCCCGCAACCCATGCTCTGCAAGCCAAATTCCACCACCTAAAATGAGTGCCATTTAAGATAATTACCTCTGATTGAAGGGTAGGCTGTTGCCTGTGATTTCAGAGCTGGTGGAATTCTCCAGGCTATTTTTTTTGTAAAGAAAGGAATTATGCAAATCTATATAATGTCATCATCGTTATATACATATGCGGATAGCACTTTCTGCAAAAAGCAGAACGTGTGGAGCCAAAAGTTGCATTGACATTTTTCATGCTAATGTGTTATTTTGATAATTACCAATGCCCGTGCCAGAAAATTACATATATGCCAGCACCTGTTTCCTTCTTGAACATCAAGAACTAGATCTTATGGCATCTGTAAGTGAGCTGCCTGCAGCTTTGCGTGCTATTCATGGAAGTGGAGGCTAAGGAGGAAAGCTAAGCAAAAACTAGGAGAATTAGCACCTTTTGCATCAATAAACACAGCTCTTCGTATTGACAGCTTAATTAGCATGTTTGATTGCAGGGCATGACTGACTAGACCCTAGTAAAAGAGCTACCACAAGTATTTGCTATGGCAGCTTTGGATGCCATCTGATCAAAAATCACTCCCAGGCGACACTCAGGCCACCTGCCTCTCAGTGACAGCATGAGCAGCACCAGTGAAACAAATTCTAGGGACTCATATATGCAGGGTTGAAAAATGAGCCATTTTCTTTAAATTACATCTTTTTTTTTCACAGCTGTTATGTTATTTTAAAGAGTTTTAATGCCACTATGTGCATTATTACTTATTGCCTTCCCACAAGATTACTCCACTCATTAGAATCAATGCTTGTTAGGGCTAAGTCTCACAAATGTTTAATAGTCTTTCCCTCTTCTGTTCTCTCATACTCTCTCTCACTTCTTCCCCCGTGTCATGTTCCTTCTTGTCTTTGCTCTCAGGTTATATTTCTGGTAATTTCAGGTTTTGGAGCTTTTCTCATTTTTTTAGCAGCTTGCTCATTGCCTCTTTTCTCGTTGGCGTTGGAAGAGCAGGTCAGTCAAATGTATCCTGACTTGGGGGTTTGAACATAGGGGACAACTCCAGCATCATTTCAGCTACACCAGGTTCCTGGCTTTGCTTTCACAGTCCTGCACACAAGCAATTCAGCTGTGATTTAACATGATGGATGAGTTTATGGTCTTGAACAGAGAGAAAGCTAAAGCAAAAGCTCTTCCTTTGCTTAGCTTAGATCCTTCTTGTAACTAAGAATGGGACCAGGGGACACCAAGCTCTTCACTCAGTTCAGCACCTCTTGAATATTGACTACCTGAGAGGGCACAAGCTAACAGATGAACATGACGTTGGCTTCCTACTGCAGTAATAGACACCTTGTCTGTAGACCCAAGAAACAGCAGGCACCTGGAGATTGCACCTGCTCTGAAATCCCAGCCTTATAAACAGAAATAAGCTGAAAGAAGGATTAAGACAGCAAATAAATTAAGGAAAAATGGTCATCCTCCTCTCTCGAGCACCTAGTCGTGAGAACAACCTGTCTTGTTAGTGAGTGTTGCTCTCACCTCATACTCTTCTTTGAACCCGTAGCCCTGGCCTCGCTTCATCTGGGTGATGTGCTGCAGCAGGTCGGCCACGCGGATGGCTGGCTGGAACTGGCCCCGTGGGTAGGACATTTCCACGGGCTCGCAGCTCCGGTACGGGTGCGTCTGGATGGTCAGAGTTGGCTGGGTCATCTCGCCGTGGCTACCGTCTGTTTTCAAAGACAGGGAGGTAAAATAAGCTTTCATCCATCTCTTATTTCCACTCTTATTTTGCTTTCCCACCGCCCCATCGTCTTACACAGGTAAAAGAAGGTAAATCAAAAAGCACACGTGCCTATGACTGCCCAGAAAGCTTGTATCACAGACATTATCTTTTACATCAAGTAGGCAAATACCAAAAAGGCAGGAACAGAGCAAGAGCAAAAATAATGATATAGCAGATATGGGAAAACAGCGCATATTATAATCAAGCACTCTGCAGAGGCACCCTGCTGCAGTTACATACGTTGTGCCCCAAACCTGCAAAGAACACGCCTGAGCAGGATGGATAGATGAGCAAGCTATTCAAGATTCAGAGGTACAGCAGGAGATAACGGAGAGGGGCCCAGTTAACAGAGAGTCACCACTTTTTTAAACAAGGCACCCTAGGCAAATGAAACCACTCTGCAAGTTCAGGCCTAAAACTTATATATCAATCGCTAAGACACAGTATTAGCAGCATGAATAAAATAGCACAGAAAATACAGTTACCTTGCATGCAGAAACCTAAAATTTCCAATTTGTACATTTTCAACAGGAAGTTCCTTTTCCACAGAAACAGATTTAAAAAGCTCTATCTCTATATTGATGGAAATCACAGCTTCCTATATCCCCAATAAAACTCTAGATACACAACAAAATATCCCTGGAGAATTGACTGACAGTAAAGAATTCAATTCAACAAACACTTGACTATCACAATATTTATTTTTAACAAGAGAAACTCAGAGTAAATGCAAGGTTTAGTTTTTTAGCTACCACAGTTGTCCAAATTCTGGTGGCTGCCCAAACGAGCCATCGCATTTTCATACTATTACAGGTATCATAGATGCATGGACTCCCTTGCAGATAACAACCTTCTATGTCAGGACTTTTTGGTCTTAACAAATAACAGCAGATTAGCTAGAATAAAAGATAACTTCTCCCAATTGTTCAAAAAATTTGAAAGTTGCATACGGCTGACTCAATTCTTATTGCAGATCTACTGTAAAAGTCAAGAATCTAAATGCTATCCCACCTCAGCAACTCAGTAACCATATTTTAGATGAAATAAATGTATTGCTGCAGCTCAGGTTCTCAAACACACTCACATTCCCGGGATACTCAAAGGTTTACTGAGTTGTGGCCTTGACAAAACAACTCTTGTGCACAAAATGTGAATAAATTTGGAATTTAAGGAAGAGTAACGTTCAAAGCACTTGTATAATCACCCCTAATGCTCTGACTAATGACAGTGTGAGAACTCTGAACAGAGGGAATTTCAAGGCTTATTAATTCCCCTAGTTGGATTCACTTTCCCAGTGCATCCTTCCTCCCCTATTCCCTATTAGCCTCCTGTAATGGAAAAGAGAAGATTTTATCGTGGGCCATTTCCGACAGACGCACTATGCTTAATTTTCCATCATTAGGTTTAATACAAACCCAATTTCACAACTGGCTTCTCAGAGGAGCCTACACGCAATGCCACATTTTTTATCAGCCCCAATTAAAACACATTACGCTGTTCTATTCGAGAGGGAGTCTTAAAACCAGCGTGCGGTTCTAGCACTAATACAGGGAGGGCACACAGAGCACAGGCTACTCGTACAGTGCAGCTCAGACCAGCTTCTCCTTCACTGGCAAGTTATTAATTTCTCTCTTCATCACATCTTTTAATTCTGGCCTGTTTGGCTCATCCTTCAATGGTTTCACAGGGTGAAAGGAGAGGGTGTCCCTCTCCCCCTTGCAAAATTGCATCCTTTGCTTTGCTTTCTTGGGATTTCTGCTTAAAAAAAAAAAATTAAAAAAAGTATCACACAATGCAGGTCATTCCATGCTCAACTCCAAGACATGTTGAGGTTTGAAACAAAGACTTCCAGCTCCTCTGGGTTTCTATGACAAACGTGTCCCACCTGGCCCTTGAAAATCCAAGTCTGCATTTGCACCAACTTGGGATGGTCATCAAGTCCCACCACAAGCTTTGTATCCGGGCCAAGAAAAAATGAGAGGAACTCTTATGGAGACAAATTGCTGTGTGCAAGATGAGCCTCATGCTCATACGTTCTACTAATAAGACATGATGCAAGAGACATTGTTCCTTCTCTGTCTAATCGCACTGGGAGCATGAACCTAAGCATGGTTAATGAGGCACTTGAGCGAGGCACCTCATGAGTGCCCACAAAGGGACATTCACAGCAGCTCCATGAACGACTCGAAACACAGGGCAGGAAGAGAGGGAGCAGCAAAGTGCTCTCTCCCTGGGAAAATCAACCCAAAGAGCCCTTGGAGGGCTTGCAAACAGGCTTCGCTTCTCCTGCTGCTTGCAGCAATAAAACCCATTTTGCTTCTTCTGACACTCTTATTACTGGAAAGGGAATAAAAATAGCAGTCCCTCGGCAAAATCAGACTTTTGGTTTAATTGGTGCACTTTGAATGAGTCATGGTTAATTTTCCACACACCCTCCTCTCCATCCCCCTGCTTGCAAGCATCCCCACCTTTTCTTGCACATATGGATGAGTCTGTATATCAAATGAGTCTACACTTTTGATAGCACCTCTAAAGAAACTGTCTCATGCAAGTTTCCAATGAGGAAAAAAAAACAATAATGAAAACAGGTATTTTTGGAAATAATTCACAACAGCACTCAAGAACAATTAAGAATAAAAACCATGCAACACATGTTTTTGGATTGTATTTCACATTCACACCTTATTTTTAGTCATCTGGGCTTATTCTGTTGATAAGATCCTAAAGCGTGAAATTTCACTGAATACCAAAGGCAGAACACAATTTTGAGAAACACCTCCAAAACGAAACAATTCCCATGAGGGCAATTCCATCCCAACCTCTAATCTGGTGCTGTTGAGCCTGTCATAATTGCAAGCTGACTCTGTCTAGCTTCAGCTTCCAAGCACTAAATCTTATTCCACCTTCTCTCAACTAGATTGAAGGGCCCCTCGAGTATCTGAAATCTTGTCCCACGGAAGCACTGATCAAATCACTTCCTCAGTTTCTCTTTGATAAAATAAATCAAGGGAGAGAACTTCTGAGGTCTCGCTGAAGCATAATGTTCTGAGCTCTAGGTTCCTCTTAAAAACCCAATTATCCCAAGTTCTTCCGGTGCAGCTGTAAATAAAAGAAGTATTTCGTATGCCACTAGAAATACGCTGTATACAGCAGTATCATTTCTAGTATTAGTAGCTACAACAACAAAATAGTCTGCTGGCTTGTTTGGCAACACTTTTGAGGTCCCACTCTTGCTCCCCATATCTAGATGCCCATCACCAAAGCAGATGTTTTGGCTTCTGGAAGCTGGCACTTTCATGATGAGTCTGTCAGCTCACAGAACATCCCCAAGGGCTATTTAAGGCCTATTAAAAAACAAAACAACACCCACTGCCTCCCTTATAGCTAACTTGACTGAAATGCTTCAGGGGTCTCGGCTTACCACTTTTGGGGTGCAAGTGTATTCATATTCAAAGAAACATTGGCTACACTTAAATTTCTCACACACCCTCCCTGCTTATGAAATTGTTCTCTGTGGTTCTCTCCTTTTTGGGAGAAATAACAAATAAAGCAATCTGTGAGATCCATTGCTGCCAAGAGAAGCACAGCAGAGCAGGGTGTGCTGAGAGAAGCTCCAGCTGAAGAAGGATGGATGGATGGCATCTTCCCCTGGTGATGAGCAACCCGAGGGCAGGATATTATTGCCTGCCTGCCGCTCCACCACCTTTCATTATATACCTTTATTGCTGCCCAGATGAGGAAAATACATGCATCTGCTTCCCAAGAAAAGCTGATAAACTCCTCCATACATGTCACGGAGATGATGAAAAAACAGATGAGAAATTAGATTTGCGGGCCAGCGTCTGCTGGGCATGGTCAGAGCACTAGGCAATGTTCCCGTCACACTGCTGGGAAGGGACCTGTTCACCCCGAGCAGCGTCTGGGTTTGAAACTTCAGATCCTTTCAAGCACATTATCTTGTTTCATAAACAGTTTTGTTGGCCAGAGATAGATAGCTACACATATACACACATTTTGATTTGTTGTTAAGGAAAAAAAAAACCCTTATCTATGCCTCAAACAACTAGAGCAAGGCTGCACTGATGCGTGAGTCTGAATACAGCCTTTTTTTTCCCCAAACTTTTGCTTCAATGTAATGACAGACCTATCATCTCGGCTTATACTTTTATTCTCTTAGCCTTGGCAAGTGTGTAACACGATAAGACATCCTTTGCACAAAATAAATTATATTCTGAGTGGTGTTTGTGATGGATTTAATTACACACATATCCAATCTCTTCTCTCCTAGAGTAAGGGTTGTCAATTATTTGACACCTTCCAAGGATGGCTACGGCATGGCAAATATCTCTTCCCATTACGCTAGTGATACAGTGGTACTTGGTAAGATTAATTTGCTTTTATGTGCACATCGGGGCTTTATTGTATGATAAATATCCAGCTCTACGGTAATATGGTATACACAGCACAAACCATCGTATGGCAAAGCTGAGCTAAACCATCATTTGTCTAAAAACACCAATTCAGCTACACAAGGCACATTCCTCAGGAAAAAGCCTGACACCACGCTTGATAAAGTGGAGTATATATCTTTCATTTCAAATGCTCTGAAGAAGCTGCATGTGTATGATTTAATAAAAAAAAAAAAAAAGAAAGAAATGCTGGAGAAATTTTTCTCTAGATTAAGAGATTTTAAAGATCAACTTGGCAATCAGCTTACAGATGTGCACTTCCATCTCAAAAAACACCCATTATATATAAAAACACCTACACGCACACATATATATATGTATATTCACCAGACAGCAAAGTGGAAACTCCCTCAAAGGTGGAAATAGGACGTTTAGGTGACGTGCCCAGCAATCAGACGATGTTAATGGATACAAGAGAAGGACACACTGCTTCCTCCAAAAACCCTGCACTGATGGCATTTGCTCAGCATCTCTAGAGCTCCTGGCCATACACATTTTCTCCAAGAACATCCTCTAAGGTCTGCACCACCTTCTATTACATTACTTGTATAAAACAGTTCTTAGAGTATTAAAAGCAGAAAAACCTACTTCCTTTGTTGGTATTAAGTATTTGTTTCCCTAGCACAGAAACGTATGCAAAACATTTAAATACAAAGCTAACAAAATTACACAGCTTAAGAAAAAAAAAGATAAAGGTTTATACAGAAAAGTATTAACCAAGCGCAGGATGGGGCAGAAGCCCTCAGGGAAACAAAACAAAAAATTCCCTATATCTTACTTTCAACAAACCATGCAATGGCCGAGCCTTGAGTCATCTGGCATTGCAAACACAGAACTTTTATGAGCAAAAGGCACCATGGAGGGGAGCAAACAGCGGTGGACTACAGATAAAGTCTGATGATGATGGTGGGATGACTGAGGCCCTTTATAATTCTCTCTACTTTGCAGGAACAATTATTGGTCAACTTTGAAAAACAAATTTATTTTCATATAAAGATAAAATCCTTAAGGTTGGAAGGGACCTCCAGAGGTCATCTAGTCCAACCCCCTGCACACGCAGGGTCACCCAGAGCATGTGGCACAGGCTGTGTCCAAGTGGGTTTGGAAGATCTCCAGAGAGGGAGACTCCACAACCTCTCTGGGCAGCCTGTGCCAGGGCTCTGGCACCCTCACTGTCTAGAAATGTTTCCTTAAGTTCCTGTGGAACTTTTGGTGCCTCAGCTTGTGGCCGTTTCCTCTAGTCCTGTCACTGGCC
>JAVCKT010014011.1:0-16640 GCA_032273925.1 Rhynchotus rufescens
ATATAAAAAAAAAAAAAAAAAAAAAAAAAAAAAAAAAGCAAAGTTATATATTTTCTTTCAAAGCTCTTTACTTTTACATACGTTGTTGTAGCCAAAATGTAAAACATGATAAAACTGTACATTTCTTTGCTATGGATCGCTTCTTTTTGTATACAAGATACAGAGTAATGGTTTTAAAGAAGTGCAATCAGGCAGCCATCGGTCATATTGACCCCGCCTTCACTGTTCATCGCAGCGACATGGAAATCAAGAACTTTTAATCCAACTAGAAGTGTATAAAAATAAGAAACTCTCTCCTGTCTGTTTTTGTTGGCATGCTTGTGACACATGGGACCTTCCTTCGGACCTGACAGTAACAGCTGGGCTAGATTTCATTTTCCAGCTCTGGTTATGTTGTATTTTATTGATGTATAGATCCAACATAAAGACCCTTCATAAATGGTTCATATTAAGTAATCAGTATGAATTTTAAACTAAAAAAAAAAAAGTGTTATTTTAAAACTGGGACTTATAGTACAAAAATCAGGAAAATATTCAAGTATAAAAATGTCTCAAAGTTTAAGAAACAAGACAACAGCATTGTATGCAATTTAGTACTTCTGAGTAAAATGCATGCACAATGTTATGCAAAACAATTCTAGCATGAAATAAATTTTGTATCATGGTTTCAGTGCCTGCTGTATAGTGTAAAGGGGAATCCTTTCCTGAAGCAACCAGGGGTTTCCAGAGACTCGCTTCTAAAATCTTGAATAAATACAGTGTTCTCAACAGAAATGTAGGAGAAAAGCTTGGTATTGCTGTGGTTTTAACAATGCTAATTTTGGTTAGTAGATAATAAATGAAGCCTGCAAACACTTGATACAACCAATGTCTGAAGAATTCACACCATTAGTAATTTTCTAAGGGAAGAGTTAAAAAAAGAAAAGCTATAATTATTTAGGTATCTTCCCTTTCCCTCCCTACCAATAATAAAAGTTTGTCTTTTTAGCTGATGAAATGAATTCAGTTTTTCTTCCTTCTTCGTGGCCCATCCTTTACGTGTCCCTCCCTGCGCTGCAGCAGCACACACCTGCTCCGAAACCTGATCTGAAAGAAATCCAGGTGTCTGAGTGGCATTTGATTTGCCCCACACCACGCAGGGGTAGGAAGGGAGAAGCAAAATGGCACTGAATGTCATTTGAGATCCTAGAAGGACAATTGCACGCCGTGTGTCAAGAGCATTCTGGTTGCCTGAGCGTTCTTGCTGAGGTGCTTCTGCAAAGCAAGATGCTGCTTGAGCCTCGTGTGAGACTGTTTAATGAGCTGGCCACCTTCCAGGCAAAAGCTGCAGCATCTGCCACTGCTGAGGGGAACAGAAGGGGAAAGGAATAGCAGAGCTCCAAGGTCTGGAGGAAGCAGAAATTAAAACAAAAAAAAAAATGGAAGCGACTCATGGCTCTGGTAAGTGCTAAGCTGTAAGCAGAAAAGGAATGCGGTTGGACCTTGTCTTTGCAACTCCACTCCAAAAGAAAAACCAGAAATAAAGACCTCAAGCTACGTTCTACAAGCAAGAGAAAAGCTGATGTGATCTTGAACGTTGTAAAAAAAAATAAAAGAGCTCCTTTATAGTCCTGGATCCAGCAGTATGTGCTTGATTCCTAGTTCCACTGACTTTCTCCTGAGACACATTTTCCTCCCGGTTTCTCTGCTATTAGTCTTGGCCAACAAATGTTCTTACCTACAGACCGCAAACTAACCGAGGCTCCAAAACTGCATAACGAACAACTCGGCCTCCTACCGTGTCTTAGGAACCCAGAACAGATTTGTTTTTTTTTTTAACCAAACTTTCTATTCAATACTACTGCTCAAGGGCCTGGTGTGAAGACTGCTCACAATCCTTATGACCATAAAACAAGGATCACCAATAATTCAGCCCCGTAAGCCCTGCATGGGTCTTTCCCTCCCACAGCGCCCTGCACGTCCATGGACCTTCACTGCTTGTCACCCTGTCACATCTACCAGCTCCACTGCTGCTTCGGGGCACTTCGAATTTGATTTGAGGTCACCAAGTCTTTGAGAGACTTCTACAAAACCCCCCAAAGCAGAACCGTGCTTCCCACCCAGGAGATGCGCTGGACTTTAAGGTCCCTCAGTCACTCTTCTGCATGACAAGCAGTGTAGAAGCAGCACTGACAATTCAGGAAAAGAGGGAGACACCTGCAATGTTTCACAGGGACCCAAGTGGCACTGAAACCTGGCACTCAATCCCAGAAGAACGTTACTGTGTCCTCATGGCTCTTTTATATCCAAGAAGGATGTGTTGAAGGATGTGAGTAAAACACTGATTCCTCCAAGCCTTCCCAATCCCAACGCAGGTCTATCTTGGTAAAAGGTTGGAAGTGAGCACATGTGGCTAGATCCTGAGCACCTGCTTCCAGCAATGTCACCAACTGCTTCTGACCTCACATCACCATAAACAAGAGCAGAAACACATTCAGAAATCAACAGCCATATTCCTGCCTTTGGAAACTCAGCTTTCAGCGATGGATTCCCAGTTATTTTACCTGCACCTGAAATCCACTGGCAATTACAGTAGTTTAATACTTACTAACATCAAAAAAAAAAAACTTTTTTCCTTTCCTCTGGACCAACACAACACGTAAAACCATCTCCAAAAGGGTTATTTCCAACAGTGAAGACCTGAAAAGTGGTTTCTGTTCTCTCCCTCCAGCAAGGAATCTAACTAATACCGCTCTGATAATGCTCAAGTGCAGCAGTCATTAATCTGGGCAGAGTGATTTTTCACATAAATTGCCTTCTCTCTCCTTAAAGTTTCAGGTTCAAAACGAAAATACATCACTGAAATAAATTGCTGCTGGGAAAAATGAGCAGGCTGAAATATGGAAAAGAACAAGCCGAGCTAAGGCAAGGCCTTTAAAAAGGAACTGAGCCCAGAGACACTTACAAAGGAAAACTTGAAGCAGAAACAAGAGCAGTTATTGCCCTGTCACCTGGTGCCTCTTCTTCACTGTTTCTAAACAGGGCAACCTACTGCTCTGTTTTCCATATATATCCTGGAAGCAACTTTTTCTCTGCACTCAAACACAAACCAACTTTACTACACGAAAATATGCATAATTTAGGTAGGTTATTTTTAAGCCACTCATTTATTTGTCTTCATGTGTAAAGTACCTGCCTGTTTGGAAGTCCCAAAACCCTTGCATTCATCTAGGACTGTAGCAGCAACATCTCTCTCTCCTGGGAGCACAAAACGCTTGCTCGTGATCGAGTGTGAAATCTGAACGCAAAATGAATGTCAAGTTAGAAAATACACCAGAACACTGCATGTCTCAAATTTCCTATTTCATAAAGCAAGTATGTGAAAGCCAAATACATTTACCAACCCACATGGAAAGATCACTCCGTAGTCCAGGCTGCCAAGGTGGGGTTCTCAACGCTCGGCACTCACCTGAGCATTTCAAAACCTCTAACCACCCAGGAGCAACCGCCTCCAGACACGAAGGGGACGGTGCTCCAGCGTTCTCACCAGCATCTCTGCTGCCCACGGAGCCCAGCTCAGCGTGTCCTCCTCTAGCAACACACGGAGTCTTGCACAGCCTCCCCCTGAGGGACCCCTAGAGCTGGGGCCGGCGCGGCCCTGGAGGGGCAGCCCGGGCGGCGCGCAGGGCTCGGACACGCGGCGGGAGCTCCGGGGGCTGCAGAAGGGGTGGCAGCAGCACAAGGAGTGGGAAATGGGCAGGAGGAGGTGGGAGAGCTCTGGCAAAGGGCTCCTGCAAATGACAGTGTGAGGGAAGAGTCATTGGTGGTGGGGAAGCAGAGCAAGGCCGGAGGGAGCGAGAGCAGCAAGGCCTGGCTGTAGGAACAATCAAGGACCACTGTCCTGAAAGGCAGGGCCTTGCGCAGGACCCAGGAGAGCTGGGATCTGATCCTTGACTGCTCCAGACAGGCTGGCTTACACCTTGCTTGGGACCTTCCCGTTTTCGTGCCTCAGCATCGGTTGCTGTCATTCTCTTTCTCGAGTGTTCCGAGGCCGAATGCTGAAATGCAGCATTTCCACAGGAACAGGGAGTGCAAACTCACCGCTCAGGAGAGATGCAGACACTGTCTGCAGGAGAAGCCAGTGCCCTTAGAGGATTCCCTTCCATTTGGGACGTTAAAGCACAGGATTACTAGGCAGGTGGAATAAGCACCCGCACCCTTAGCTGGCACCACGTGTTTGGTTGCTGCTTGGCAACCCCTCAGCTATAGGTACCAGAAATCTGTGCATTCAGATCAGATAAGGAAAAAAATAAAGGGAGCAGGGGAGGAGGGTTGGGCTGGTTACAAGAGCAAAAGAGGAACTGGCCTTAGACTTGTGTTGAACCTCTAACTGCAGAGGTTCGTCTGAAAAGGAAGCCAAACGTGCCCTACTTCCAACAGAAAACAAAACTGCCCTTGGAGATTTTGCAAAATAAGTATCACCTTTGAACTGACTCACCTCCAACAGCAGCTTTGATTCAGGAATAATTACTTTGCGGCAGCTCTTGCTTCTAATTAAGCTGAAAAACGGGTTCCCCTGGTACGCTGTGAGTTTCTGCTTCCCGCCGTCCCGCAGCGCGGCACGTGGTTTCCCACCGGCGCCGCTCGGACGCGCACAGACCGTCTCCGCACATTCCCAGCTCCGTTTCCCCTTCCCATGTTCCACAGAAGCTGGAATGGGCAAACCTGGCCTTGGCATCAAAGCCAGCATAATAAACCAAGAGCTTGGTTCAAAGGCCCAAATCTCCAATTCATTTTGGGTCCACTAAGGTATTCAGTAACACTGGTATAAGCCCCAGTTTTCTACTGTGCCTATTTTTAAGTGCAAAACCCCGCAAGATGATTATCTGCCACACACTGCAATCTATTTCCAGTCTTTGGAAGCAAGTCTTTTGTTTTCTTAAGTATTTCTCTTCCCTCCTCAGAAATTTCAGTTGCTCTGAGCTATAAATTGGTAGTAAACATGACAAATGCTACCCAAATGCCTGTGAAAAAAATCTGGAGCCTTAAAAAAAAAAAAACAGCAGAAATAAAAAGTGCAAGGCTTACCACATGCTTTAAAAATATCAAAATCTCTAATGGAACAGAGAGACTGGGGTAAGAATGACATAATTCTGCAATTCTAGTAACAAAGACCTGCCGTCAGCTGGATTTCCAATACAGGGGGGTGAAAGAGGTGAAAATCCCTACAGGACTTAGTTCTTACTTAAGGCAAGTAAAAGCCTCATCCAGGGAGCGTGGAATTTAATGGCAAGAATCATAAAAATGTGATTAAGTGGTGACTTAGATCACAGGTCTGACCTAAAGGTTTTCAAAATGGGAAGTTGAAAACAGAAACACTGTTGCCCCTATTGAAAAGAACTAGAAATTCTAAGATGTTCTACAAATAAGAAAGGAAAGCCTGTGTGGGTTAATTACTCACATGATTAACTTGAAATGTCAGGTAGATGCAGGGAGGGATGAACTCCACCAACACCACCCTTGAAAGAGGGTAACTTGCCCCTCATGCAATTCCATAGCACTGGAAGGGCTGGGATGCTGCTGTTCCTGTGTGGCTACCCAGTCTCAGTCACCTGGATTTCCAGCCTACTCCCTCTGCTCTGCTTTTTCCCTGTGCTTTAGCTCACTGACTATTTCAGGCTTTTTGCTGTACCTCTTTTAAGTGCTACCCCATGGTCATCTTTCTTCTGTGCCTTCTGACTGATGTCCTTTGTTTGTTTTCCATCCTCAAATCTTTATGTTTCCCGACTCCCAAAACACAACTCTAAATTAAAATATATATATATATATATCCACACACACCCACACCTCACACACATTCCTCCTCCCACCTCACAGTTTCCTGGTGCTCAGCCGTGTAGTCAGACAAAACCTTGTTACTCCTGCAAGAAACGACCTTCATGGCAGCTGCAGAGGGCAAGAACTAGGGACACCAACAGGGCTGAAGCTGCTGCAATAGGGGAGGGAAGCCAGGGGCAGAAAAGGAAAAGTGAGGGGGTAAAAAGGGAAGGCAGGTAGGTAGGAGCCTCTCTTTCAAATGGAGATACTATTTCCTTTTGATACTCCAGCATTCCAAGCACAAAAGTATTAAAGCAAGCAGGAGCCCCAAGAGCCTGAAGGCTCTCAGGAGGTCAGAGACCCACAGCAGGTTTCCAGAGAAGCTGTTATATTCATCTTTTTCCCCTCGTGATGGTCCCCATCTCGGCAGGTTCACTTGTTTTTGTTAACAGGGTGAGGGGAGGTGAGGGGGAAGACTGTGTTGACACTTGCTTACCTTGTATCAGCGTTTATATATTTTGCCAACCTTGTCCATTTATTTGCACTGAATGTGGATGCAGGTACTTAGCTAAAAGGCTTGCTCTGTTTCGTGCTGCATATCTGCATAAACAGCTCTGTCCTTGCTTGCTCCAGAGGCATTAGCACCGAGCACTGGCTCTGCAGTCTTTTGCCTCACAGAGATTGACCTTTTCCAACAGGACACCAAGAAATAGGCCCTAAGCCCTGGGAATGTCAGCAAGGAGGGGAGTCTACTCACTTGCCTGGCAGCTTTACACTGTCTGCTCCCTTCCTTACAGGTGAAGTCTCGGTGGAAAACCTTAGCTGACTTTGTACAAGCTTTTTTTTCTGCAAAGGAAGCACAGAAAGCATACTGACATATAAAACGGGGTATTAATTATTGAATGAACGAGCAACGACCTGGTTTTGACATTCACCCATGTGCTAGCCACTATTATTCACTCTTTGCACTAGAGCAGCATCCAGGGGGCCTGTCCAGCTGCAAAGCTCTCAGGACAGAAACACGACGCCCCAGACTGTGCAGGTTACACAGGCAGGCAAAAGAGAGGAGAAACTGCAGTCCTGCCCCTTGCAGAGACAAGGAATAGCTGCAGATCTGTTTGATCTTTCCTGATCAAAGGATCAGGAAATACAATTAAAGGACTCCTTTACTTCCTCGCCACCCCAAATAATTCTTCACAAAAGCACTTTGATTTTATTCATCTGAAAAAGCGAACATTCCATACGACCAAGTCACATCCATTTGTTACATAATTTGCTGGGTTCCTCTGACCTGCACCGCAGGACGAGCACGCGCCACCAAAACGCGCTCAGAACAGAAGCCCTTCGGTTCGAGGGGACACGTACTAGCTGTCAAAGCAAGGAAGACAATTATTTAGAGGCCAGGATTGCAGAAACAGGAGAACGTGTTTATTCAGTACACGGATTCTGGAAGGAAGGTAAAATCCTCCAAGGCAACGGCCAGAAAAGTCTGCCCAGCAGCTCAGGGCAGGTATCACAGAGACTGCTCCGGGCAGCAGTGAGGAGAGGCAGCAAAGAGCAGCCTCGCCAGGCAAGAGCAGTGCAAGAGGCAGCAGCCTGGGACAACATATTACTAGGACCAACCACAACCAACACAGGGATTATAAAAAGTCCCAATAAAAGGTTTAATTCCACACATTCTGTGGAGGACCCATTTTGTTATTATTTTCATGTTTCTTGCAGTGTCTTTAAAGCAGTTATAGTCAGCTTGAGCGTCTTCTCCATTCAACAGCAAACACTGAAAATAAGGCCATGGGCTATGACTACTGTAAAACAAGTGGGGAAAAAAATAACCTCACAGAGCATATTACTACCATAAATCCTCCTCCTCACGACTGCACTGATACATCATTAGCAAGTTTCCCTGTCCTATTTTCTAGAGTTCTTCTGCTGGCATTTTGTGAGGCTCCTTCCCTGGCAAGCTTGCTTTAAAAATTAAACCACTGCTTAGCAAGCCCAGCTCTCAGTAAAAGGTGCATTTAGCACACAGTAGTATTCTCTATATTTAGAGCTTTGCATACATCAAATACCACAGCAAACTCAACCATCGTGGGTGGTAAACATCCAGTTTAAGGGCATCCACTGTATTTGTGTGAAAAGCAGTTCCAGAACTAGCTTACCAAATCCTGCTCGGTCTAAGTGGTTACTAATACTTGGAGGCAACCTAGGCTCTCCCATCCCCTTCGGCTCCCTCTGGCAAGCACTCACCTGGAGCAAGCCCTGCGGGAACGCTCGGCCGGGCCGAGAAACGGCTGCGAGAACGAGTCTCACATTAGCAGGGCCACCGAGAGCTGCATTTCAGGCTGCAGAGCTGGGGGAAGCCTCACTTGGGCCTGGCTGCTCTTCCTTTCCAAAGGCAGCTAGAGCCACTGGAGCCCTGTGGCACCCAACCGTCCTCAGCAGCTACTTATGCCCCTCGGCCAGTTTCCCAGTGTTTCCATAAAGCTCTTGAATGGTTTTCTTCCCAAAGCAGCAGCTTCAAGAACTTGAGGCCTGGCTTGTAAGTTAATGATTGTGGCATAGCTGCATCCCTGAAAATCTGTGGTAAACTGATGTCTGGTACAGGAACTAATTCTTTATAATTGCTGCTCCTTTCATAGTTTAATCAGGATATAATTAGTTTTAGAAGGGCCTCCCTTTCTCCTTTTGGCAGCCTTCTAAATTATATCTCCTTGGCTCTTTTCAATCCTGATCTTCTGTTTAAACTACGTGTGTGCCTATATTTATGTCCACTCACACTTCTCTGTAATGCAAAGGGGATTCTCAGGAGCTGGGAGCTCACTCCTCCAGTAGGAACTGGCAGATGCTGCACGTTCATCATGACATTAAGATACAAAATACCAGAGCAGAAGTAGCCCTGCGTGTTCACCTCCTCACCCTGCTTCCTCGGACAGGATTTAGACACTAATGATGAGCGATGAGGCAGGCAGTTCATTCCTCCCAAAACAGCTCAGAAGAACAAGGATTTATTCCTTCCTCATTTGTATCGCAGCAAAGCAAAAGGTTTGTGGTTCTACCTGTGAGTACAATCCCTGTGCAAAGAACCTGTGAAATAATTAAATATAGAGATAGATATTGAGTTTGTCTTTATGTGATAGCGTTCTGAGCATCGTTCCGTTTGCCCGTGGAGCAAACCGCTTGTGCATCTTCAGACTCTCGTGTCGATTATAGGTCATCCTCTGGCAGCCCTGCTGAGCCACCCCCTGCAGCGATGTCCCCATCCGTGACGCCGCCGCCGCGCCGCGTCCCACGGAGAGCCAAGGAGTGTCCTGCCCCGCATCCGACCAGCAGCAGCTCCGCGTCGCCCAGCGCCGCCACCGCCTTGGGCACGGGGACGTTGGCTTCCGAGCCGTCGCCGCACATGCCGTGCTCGTTCCAGCCCCACGACAGGCAGCGGCCACCTGGAAGAGAGAGGACACACCGGCCTCAGTAGTGACAGGGGGACACGGCAGTTTAACCTGGGTTCGTCTGGGCAAGCAGAGGCGTTCGGGTGTTTTCTTACTGGGCTCTAATAAATTCTGCTAAGATGGAAAAAAATGTGTTGGGTCTCTCAAAAACGTTAAGAAAGTAAAAAGAATTACAAGAAACCTCCTCCATCTTGTTAACTTAGAGTAAAATAATGAAGAAGCTTGAAAATCACTCAGTAAAAGCCACTGCTGGTTATTTACATGGTGCCCTCATAAATTTCTCTGCATTTTAAAGACTTTCCCTGGGATGACCTGGTCGCTCTCCCTTTCAAGTGCCCTTTAGCAGGCAACACTTACTGGCATGCCCCAAGCCCGGTGACTTTAATGAAGTCACAGAGCACGACCTGCACGAGGGGGAAGCGGAGGGGCAGGGCAGCACAACTGCACTTCGTTACTGCTTTCAAGTTTGCATCTCACCTTTTCCTCTTTAAATACAAAGAGCTGACAACTCACCTTGCTCTTATTCGTCATCTCGCTCCTACTTGCTTTGCCATTATTTCGCTGCTTTTATTATGCACGTTTCCCCTTGTTATTATTTATTTTTGTAACGTCTACTCTCTTACATCCCAAATCATGAGCTGCGTATTATTACCCCGTAGTGCTCTTTCTCAAAGCACAATATGTAAATTTTGTTCTATAAATGGCTGACACATGAGAGAAAATGCACCAAAAAAACCTCTCTTTTGCTCTGAACCACAAAAGATTTTTTTTCTCTATTTTTTTATTTGATTGTCACAGACTGTGCCTGTGAATTCCCGTAATGAAAAAGAAACCCATCTGCAAACTAACCATGTTCCTGATGCCACCAGTATTTTTGAGCAGCAGCACGGAGAATAACCAGCCTGAGGCACCATTCTAAGACCAAATTATGACTAGAAAAAAATAATCCAAATTCAAAATATCTAACCCCAATCACAACTCTAAAATCAGGTTTTTACTCAAATATGTGGCAACAGATTATTCCAAACATAACAAGACCACCTTCTCTCATGTGAACAAAACATGTTTCATTCTCATCTCTTCTTTACATATTACTCAACTAAAGCTCTTCCACCAAAGTGTAATGTTTAAAGATCACCCTTTGGGGTAAAGAAAAGATTCTTGGAATTTTGTTTTCTGTTAGGTTCCGGGTATGGCTATTTATATAAGTGTGAACAACCAGGAGAAAATAGCATCACAAAGCAAGAGGCCTCATTAAAGAGCAGCTCCTGGGGAAACAGATGCAGGGGCCTCCTCAGAGCAGCAGAGCCTCCACGGACAACACGCTTCTCCATTAACGCCATGGCTCTTGGTAACGAGCCCACGAGCAATTAGTACAACTGCTCAAGCAATGGGCTAATTGGTTTGCATGGGGACTTGCTACTTCATCTCACTGAAGGATATTGGTGGGTTTTATAATTTTGTCCCATTAGAACAAGAGAGGGGAAATCAGCAGGGTTTTGGGCACCTTGAATGCCAAACTGCTGGATGGTGTATTAATGGGATAATAAATATTCAAAGACACAGCCTGGTTGGATATTAGCCTCTCAGACTGGCCGTAGATCTAGCTGAGCAACTTTTGAGGAAAGATCACCAAAATTTACAGGCTAGGAGGCCCACAGACAAGTCTCAAAGCAATAACCAGAGGGCCTTTTGCAGCCTTGGTTTGTCCCAGCATGTAGAAGGGCCAGCAGAGATGTCTGTGTGGGAGGCAGCTGCTGCATCCGAAAGGAGAGGTCACAGGAACCATCTCGGGCTCCTTTGTTCCCACAGCAGGAAAGGCAAGGGGAGGGCAGAGACAGCCCTAGACACACGGGAAGCCCTTTCATTTTGCCCCTGCCTCCCCATTCCTCTTGCTTGTTTTCTTTCTGAATCTTCCTAGCCACAATTTTTTGCTGGCAAAAGCCTTAAAACAGCCCCAACAACCCTACCTGCATTCAGGAAAAAATCATTTTTTTACGTTCGTGCCAGACCTTCCGAAGATGAAAGACCATTAGAATGATGTGTATTAATACAGCTACAAATTGCTTCTAATTCAATTTAAAACCAGCACTGCAGCATGCTGTAGCTTTCATGATTTGTGTGTGTGGTGGGGTAGGGGAGGAAGGAGAACATTGCTCTGTGTCAGTGGCTTGAATGAATGAATTCCTTTTTACCAAGGAAGACACACTGCTCTCACCACTTCCCTTTCAAAGCATATTCGAACAAACCCACAAAACGAGCACAGCAGCCCAGTAAAACCCAAGGGAACTTCACTTGGCACAGCTATTTAAGCCCAGAGTAAGACTATCCGAGACTCTTTCCCAAACTCCCCTGCTCCCCAAATCAAGTATGCAAAACTAGCGACCATAAAAACACCCCGATTGTGTTTGAGACCTCTGAAGTCTCCCAAAAGGAAAAGCCCTCCTATTTCAAGCAGCACGACACTGCCTGGGAGGGCAGATCCGGGGCAAGTGGAGGTGCCGGTGCCACTCGGCATCGTCGAGCACGCGGCTCTGCGGGTGAAACGAATGTGAAGGAACAGCAGCCCTCTCTGGATATTAAACACAAAGCCTCGGCGCTGGAGATAAGTTGGTTTCCAAGTCTGCCTGCAGTCAGAGCCCGTCCTTAGTCCAGCCTTAGTCATCAGCAGCTCTCCCAGTACCAGGGCCCTGGAGCACTAACTTGTAGTGGTTTCACGTGAGTGAAAATCACCCAGGTTCAGCTCACACACTTGGTGATGCTGCCAGTGTCCCCCACACAGCTCCTCGTGACAGAGGAGCTCCTCTGCACGCCATGCACTCCTCTGACCATGGCTTGTAGGCTCTGCTTGGGGATGGAGCCCACCACACAGCAACAGAGAAAGAAACCACCACAGCCTGGGGCATCGGTTCAGACTAACTGCAGAAGCTGCTGGAGGACTAACGCTTACAAAAGAGATATTTTGGAGGCACTAGCTTTTACAGCACTGTCTTAGGCACCAGGCAAGTGCCTGAGCCCGCTCACCAGAGGCAGCGGCGTCCTCGCTGGCACAGGGCAGCGATGGAAACGTGGCACCATCCTCACAGGGCACGTGGAAGCGGGTGCCGAACGGGGCACGGCATGAAGGGCCTGCGCCCACGTCAACGGGTCGCCCTGCAGCACATCACACCAGCCGGGGCACGGGGCGCTTTCCGGGCGGAATTGTCGCTCCCCGCTCAGTTGTGTAGGGCCCTTTTGGAAACTGCCAAACACATGAAGAGCACAAAACGAAGAGGCCCAGACTCCAGGGCAGCAACTGCAGCTGCACCCTGCGGTTTCTGCGGGCAAACGGCCGCGCCGGGGAGCGAGCCGGTCGCTCCGCTTGGTAGCGGGGACGGAACAGCCGCCCCAGGGACTGACTGTTTCCTTCTGCTGCTCTCGGAAGCAAAGACAAGCCGCCCACGCCGTGAGTGAAGCCTGCACTGGGTTCTCCTGTGCAGGAGGCTCAAATGCTTCGGTTCCTTTGCTGCAGGAAACCACCTCGGCCTCACCGCAGAGCCAGACCCGAGCTCACGACTCGCTGCGGGAGAGCGCACGGTGCTGTGCTCTGGCGTGAGGAGCCCACGTGCTGCTCATCACACACATCACCCACGAAGCAGCTGCACTACACAGAGCCCTCAGCATTTTAAAAAGCCAGGGGGTTTGCACCTGCAAAAGGTGCAAACATTTCAATTCTGTTCTCTGAAGCAGAGGACACAAACATCTGACAGAAATTAGCTGCCAAGAGATGCACCCCAGGGCTTGCAACGTGACACCCCTGTGTGCTCCATCGGAGACCGGGGCACCGCAGAGTGACTTTCACCGGGCCAGCTCTCAGTGACAGGGATTCATGGTGGCAGCGCTTCCCTTCGCGTGACCAGGGCCGGGCCATCGTGGCTGCAAAGAGATGGAGCCTGCCGCGTCCCGGCCGCCTCTGCAGGGCATGGAGCACAACACACAGGCACTATTTTTTACTCAGTGCTTAGAGGCAGAGGTTGTCCCTGGGAAATCAAATAACCCAAGCACATCTACAAGGGGGCTGAGTCATTGAAGTGTTTTTCCATATTGTCCCACAGGCCACTTGCAGCCCTGCATTTGGTACCAAGTGCCACCACATTGGGTTTATAGACTCACAAATCTACCATGTAAATGATTATCCAAAGAAAAGGAGAGCAGAGATTCATTACGACCCAGGACATTAGCTCCAAGGCCCAGACCTGACGGCCACCTTGAGCTCACAGGCAGGGAATGAGAGCCTAGTGCCATCTCCCTGCAAGCCAATTCAAGGAGGAAGAGCTAGGAAAAGATGAGTTTGGAAATGCTTTGGCAACTAAGAGCTTTTATAAAGCCTGTAAAGCCTGTATCATACATTGGTCTATTTATATGGACATAGTTTTAAAGGACAGAGTTTTAAAGGTCATAGTTTTCAAGATCATGCATGACCCTGCCTATATATGGCTGCCAGCCCTCAGCAGCTTATAAAAAAATACTTAAAATACAACAATTAATTCCATAAAATAATTCTGTATGTCCACTTTCACCTACGATTGCTTCTTATCTGAAAGCTATTCTCTTCCCTGCAGGACTGTTTGCACTGGGCTAAAATGTGCTCTCTTGCCTCATTCTAGGGCTGTTTTTTGAGGATGTCCTTTCCTGCAGGACAAGTGAAACACGCTGGCCTTCCATATGGAAAACTCCTGTAAAATAGCTTAGGGCTTAAATGGGCTTCAGTTGGGATCATCTCCCTTTCCCTTCCTCTCCTTTCATCAGCTGCAGTGATGCCCATAGCAGCTCTGTGCTACTGATGGCTTTAAACCAGCTAGTGTGATAGGAGCCACAGCAAAGCTGTGGCAGAAGTAGCTCTAGTCACCTAGCAGCTAAACTTACCCCTGGACACATCTGGGCCAGATGTGCTGGCTGAGCAGCCCCTGTGTGGCCACCGCTGTGCGTGCGCTGACCTGCTCCTGTCTGCTCAGCTGCCTCAGTTTCTGTGTCTCCAAAACAGAGATCCTTGCCACTGTGCTGCGGCTAGATGGGATAAGTCAGGATCAACTGGGGTACAACATTTTGCTCATTTGAGCACCTAGAGAAAAGGCAAAAAGTACATGGCATCCCACATGTTCTGAACAGGGCTGCCCCCTAAAACCAGCCTTGCCCTCTACAGCAGATAGTCTCGTCCTGTGAACCAACAGCATTTCTTTCAAAGAAAGACAAAAGAGCCAGTTAGTGACAGAAGATGGAAATATGCAAAAAAACCCCACAATTCAGACTTTATACACAGACCTGAGAGAGCTTTACTTCCAGCAAAGGCAACAAGGAAGTCACGTTTGTGAAAACGGGGCAGACGAAACCCCTGCCTTCATCACCCAACACTGGCTCCACAGTTTTAACTGGCCTGTTATTGTTGTTCCACTGCAAGCAGAGATAGTAGATGATTACTGAAGAAAAGCACTTGCCAAAAATAAACTAATACATAAAAATCAGTCATACTACCACAGTCTGCACTGTCTCAATCTCACACAGCTCAGCCATTTCTCTTAATTTCAGGGAACGTTTTCAGTGTCTATTGCAGGGAAGAACCCAAATGTTCTGATCTCTTCCCATTTCTTACGAGTTACAGAAAGATTGGAGACTTCAGCCATACAGTCCAGTCAAGCAGATTTTGCCAAGTAATGAAGCAGGTAAGGATTGCCAGAGGAGAGGGGCAAACTCCTCTCCTCAGATAACCAATAGTCAGCCAGACCAAAACTTTAGCAATATAATTACTGTTTTTTTAAGCTACGTTTTCAAAGTGTTATATCATATTTTAGCAAGTGTTCTGGAAAAAGTAGGCAGATGGTCAACACTGGATATAAAAGTAGTGATGGGAGAATGAGCTATGTCAGATATGATTAAACAATAAGCATCGCTCCATAAGAATTAAAAACATCCAGGAAGAAAATCAAAGCAGACAGCTTCAAAATGAAAGACCCAGAAGGCAGGATTGGATCTGTTTTTCCAAACATCAGCTCCAAAATCACATATGACTGTTGAGTGAAGTGTAGAGAAATTGCTTGTTGATATTAAACCAAGGAAGAGTTTGCCAGTGGGATCTGGTACAACACAAAATAACACTGATTTGTACAGACTTCTTTTTCTGGGTCAGAACAGAGATCCCAGGTATGAGGGAAGGCACTGCTTGCTTTTACCTTTTTATATTCTGTATGGGTGTTACTGTATTCCTGCTTCCTTTTATCCACTAAACTATTGAATTTTAAGCCCATAATTCCTTCTATAAAAAGGTTGTGTAGTTTTAATATTAAGCATGCAAAAAGGGAACATTTCTAGGATCACATGGGGCGGAAGGGAGCCTGGGTCTGGAGCAGATCCAAGGGGGCAGACCCACCTCTCTCCACGCCATCTGGGCAGCAAGCAGCTTGCAAGGAGTTGGGCTGCAGGGAGGAGAGGGGAGGAAACACCTGCAGAACTGGATGCCACGTACAGGTAGTTCCCTCGGGCACTATTGCAGTTGGTGTGGTTAGGGAAAAGGAGCAATGTCCCCTCCGTGGCACCGGGGATGCCTCAACAGTTTGGCTCCATCAGTGTTAGCTGCTCCTAAATTCTGGATTTATGTGCATTTATGATTACACTGAGTTCATCTTTAAAAGAAGGAAAACACAAAGCAATACCATAAGATAGAAATCTCTCACAGTTAACATTAAACAGGTTATCTGAAGTGTTCCTGCTCCAGCAGATTTTTCTTGACTCCGGCCTAAGTGCCACAGTCAAACAGCATTTGTGCATCAGGTGCAGGGACTTGAGCTTGGAAAGGAAAATCTGTCTCTGGCGCAGTGACAGCAAGGACAGCTGATGGGCAGAGGGATTTAGGGAGTCGGTGCCAGCTCCAGAAGGTCAGAGGAGCAGAACGGAGGCGGCAAGCTGGGTCCCTGCGATGCCGCTCGGTGCCGTCCCATCTGATCCTCTGCATAACCTCAGGGAGCAGAGGAAACAACCTGGAACAACGATAGCAGTACCTGGCATCCTTTTGGAAGGGATATAGCAGCCAGAGAGCTGCAGCACCTAAATATTATTTAGAAGAAAACGTTAACTCCTTCTACTAAGGACATTTGACCAAGCTAATGATGATTCAAGAGCTTTGTTCTCCTTTCTTCAAAGGAAGCAGAGACACTAGAAATGAGGAGTCTCCTCCATGTGTTGGCTCTTCTGCTCTTTCATGTCCATACAGAAGGGCAGGTTCTTCCCACCTGTGTTAGAGTGAGCATAAGGCTGCTAAGAGACTAGGACTGGCCACAAATGGCAAACTAGGCAGAAGAAATGAGCTAGAACGTCAGGCTACGTTTAGCAGTAAGACAAATATTTATCATTACTCGCAATGAAAAA
>JAVCKT010014012.1:0-11495 GCA_032273925.1 Rhynchotus rufescens
GGACCTGATCAGTGTCTAAATATATATAAATACCTCAAGGGAGGGAGGGAGGAGGAGGGGGCGGCCTCTTTTCAGTGGTGGCCATTAATAGAACTAGAGGAAACGGCCACAAACTGGAGTACCAAAAGTTCCCCAGGAACTTGAGGAAAAAATTCTCAACGGTGAGGGTGAGAGAGCACCTTGGAACAGGCTGCCCAGAGAGGCTGTAGAGTCTCTTTCTTTGGAGATCTTCAAAACCTGCCTGGATATGACCCTGTGCCATGTACTCTAGGTGACCCTGCGATTGCAAGGGGTTGGACTAGATGATCTATAAGGGTCTCTTGTAACCTTAAGGATTCTATATTTATAACAGCTATGATTCTAAGCTTTTCTGGTAGCTGAAGAACAGGAGATGGAATCTGGGCAGCTTGAACCTCACTTTGACTGGTACAGATCTTAACTTTCACTGTCAGTTGATTCTGTTTCAGTAACTTTGAGCTCAACATCCTGCTGTTTTAAGTATAAAACACAACATGTAGTTGTCCTCTGGCAGCCTTTTTATGAGTAGTACTTTCTGCATTTTTATGTTTATTTCAGATCTCTCTCACATGTTCTTCAGAAGTGCCCTGCAGCTCGTACATACTGGGTTGGCAGGAAAAGATCAAGTTATTAACGTGGAGACCAGTGCTAAGAGTTTCTTGCTTTTAAATTGCCTCAGCAATCCAGACCACTGTTAGTTTACTGGCCAGAAAGAATTGAATTATTTTGCTCCATGTAGTGGCTTCAGTACTGATTTTTATATATATGAAAACCTCTCCTTTTGGGGAAAAGGGAACTTACTTTTAAGGAAATGCGTTGCCACTTATATTTCTAAAGCATATGTATGAGTTTCAAAAGCTCTTTGAGTACTAACCTTTAAAATTGATGTTAAGTGCCTTCCTGCTTGACCCTTTGGCAGGTAATGAAGTTCAAACTCTGTATCTGTAGGTATCAGTGTTCTTAATTCTACACAACTGCTGGCATGTCAGTGAGTTAAGATTCGAGTTTTTATTGGAATCCTCTTTTTTTTCATACTTGACACCCTCCAGGTGCTGGTCAGCTTAGTGTTACTTCTAGGAAGACAGAGACATAAATATGCAAATGCAAAATGGAGAATAACTAGCCTCACAGCAGCAATCAAAGATGTGGAGGTTAATAGCAAGGTTAGTGCATCTTGCTGACGTTATGAGTTACTTAATGAATTATTTGACATGCGTGTGGCCGAGAGCCACAAGCTGCACACGTTAGACTTTGGAGAGCAAAAAAGAGGGCGTTTTAGGAGTAGTTCCTAGGTACCATATGACAGTGGATTTTCCTGGGTGAGCCCGTGACCTCCACTTTTTAAGAGCCATGGGTGAGGTGACCACACTAAATGTGTGATATTATTTCATAGCCCCTTTTGGTGTCTTGAAGTCCTGATTTCAGGTGATCCAGCAGTCTCTGTGGGTATACCTGGACTGCTGATTATGTGAAGCAGCCCAGCTATGAAAGCAGAGGATAACATTGGGGGACAAATGTCCATTGTTGCTATAGCTTACTCATTTGTTCATTACTCGTGAACAAAAGACATTTAAGAAAGTTGCTACAGGAAAAAAAAATCTGCTTCATTATTAAAATCATAAAACCTGGGGTCAATTCATCTAGGGATGTGTGTAATCATTTTCTTTCAAGGCTTTTAAAGATCGTTCATGCCAGATCTTAAAGCTGAGTGAACAAAGTCCTACCTCAGTGCAAGGAGTGGGAATGGATGGTCTTTTGAGGTCCCTTTTGGCTTTTTGGTTTATATTGCCTTGCAACAATATCATCTCTCAATTTTTTTTTCTCTATGTTAGGGATGAAGTACGAGCTCCCATTCCTCAAAAACAAGAAATTTTAGTTGAGCCTGAGCCCTTGTTTGGAGGTAAGCCTGTGTTCTTCCATTTCTGCATTTTAAATAACGTGAGATGAGCTAAGTGAGAAAAGAAAGGTGCAACTCTGAAAATGAAGCATTGCGTGTATTTGTGTTCTTAATTTTCCTTGCTGCAACTAGGCATCCGTGTAATACGAGGGTATACTTAGAAACACATCCGTGTTATTAAAGTCCTCACAGAAACTGCATTCCCTATGGTACCAATTTGCTAACTCTTGCTTTTTTAGGTGACAAGCAGTTAGCTCTGCTAAATATACACCAGTGATTTTGGAGCCCTCTTGGGGTGCAGAGCTTTGTGATACAGCTGGAAAAGTGGTCAAGGAGGTAGGGTAAAAGCATGAGGTTTCCACTGATGAGTGAAAATGGGTAATGTGAAGAGAAACCGTGCTTGTTTCTTAGGCAGGGGGGAAAGCTAGAAAGGAGAGCCGAGCTCTATGATTGCTCAGCGCTTCCTCCATTTCTCCTTTGGGAATTTTATTTGATTTATTTGATTTGATTTAAGGTTCCCTCTATTTAGGATGTTCCTCGAGCCTTATGAGGCTCCATCCTTGTGCTCCCCAGGCAGTTTCTAGCCATCTGCATGGCTTTCCCCATGTCGTCCAGATTCCAAGCACTGCCCTTTATTACTTGCAAGTGCTTGCCTTCAAAGCAACCTCATACATCCAGATTTTTTTTCTGTTGTTTAATTCTTGTGCTAGAGAGAATGATGCAAAGCTTCATACTTAACCCAGAACTGGATTTCTGTTGATCCTTTTGCCAACACAAGAGTGTTTTTCCTTCAGTATAAACAAGCTTGGAGGTGGTTCTGGAGGAAGGTCCCCAGCTGAGGGCTCTCTGAAGATACCATTTCATCTTGTTTCTTTTGCTTCTTCTGTGGTTCAACAGTTTTTGACAAAGGTTTCCAGAATCTTGTGTTTTCAAGAACCTAGGAAGCACAGGAATAAGATCTTTTCACCCTTTTACTTGGTTCCTCTCTACCCGGCTGTCACACACTGATCACAGACACATTTTCCCTCAGTGGTGGCTTTGTCATCTACTAGTGGTAATAGCCTCATTAAGGCTACCTCTGTTCATAGCATGAAGAAGCCTGATGACTCCACTGAAACCAGAAAGTGCCTTCAAGCTCGGGCCTCTGGTGGAGGCCGTTCCAGTTTCTGGGTTTAACAGTATTGCAGAAGAATGCTGCAATTGCAGGAAAATGCCTGGAAAGATACTGCTTTTCCTGAAGTTGTCCTTCTCCATGCTGCAGTTTGAGTCGCTTGAACCTTGGTTCTGATGAGTTGTGCTTGTAGCTAAGCATTTAGGGGAGAAAGGGATGTCACTTGCATGAGTTAAAGGTGTTTCACACAAGTATGTTCCTCTTCCACGTTTACTTTCAGTTATCTTGACTTGAGAAGGAGGAATTGAGAGCAAGACTTGTGTCCTGTTCTTTATGCCACTAGCGTGGAGCATGATTTTGCTGCATGCAAACCCAGAAAGATCTCTAAGAACAGGTTTTGGAGGGACTTGCTTTCTGGGCTGAGCATAGATCCTTTTTGCTCCTCGTAGATATATATTTTTTTGCCTTTTACAGGTTTTTAGTGCACCTATATAGTATTTCTTTTGCTCTGTGTAACTTGTTTGATACTCACCAAACCGTGTAACAATTAAGGCTTGGAGCTGTTATTTTTAAATCATTTTTCTTTCAATTAGTGGAAATTTGGAAAAACAGCCAGAGAAAGTTTTGATGGATACTTTTGTTTTGGCCCCCATGAACAGCAGTTGTGCTGTGTGACAGGACTTCCATCAAAGTCATTAACTGGTGTTTTCAGAAGCCTTTTAGACCTACCTGGACCACTGTCTGTCTCCATCCACCTGCAGATAATCTATTCTGAAGATTTCTTTGGGGATAACAATACCTGGATCTAGTGGAGGACCCTGTCAGGGTCCCTGTCAACTCAGCCAAGAATCTGGGATAGGAACCAGAGGAAAGATCACACAGGAATAGAAAGGCCTTGCAGGGAGAAACAAATATGTTTCTGTCAGCAAGGGAGGTTTTGGGGTTCAAGATGAGCCCAGCAGAGAGATCTGACTTTAAATTTTCACATGCCAGTGATTTATGCTTTGCCTCTGTGGTGAGATTTGCTGGGGAAAGGATATGATAGAAAAGATGAGATCTTATAAACAGTAAATTTCCACGAGCCTTCAGATCTTCATCCCTCCCTTGCGTATGCCTTAGATTCCTACTCTGTTGTCCCGAACAGATAAAGTGAAGTGCTAATACATAATGATTTTGATAGTATGCCCTAGAAATAATCTTTAACATCTCTTTTCTTTTTTAAGCTCCCAAAAGACGCAGACCTGCCCGTTCAATATTTGACGGCTTCCGGGATTTCCAAACAGAAACCAGTAAGTATGTGCAGATGGGTATGTTGGAAGTTCTGGTTTTTTAGCGCAACTGCAGTTGTGAAATAATTTCTCCTCTTGGCTGTGATGGTCCTCGGTCATCAAATGGTTTTAAACTGCCTACTGTACAGCAGGAGTTAGTTTGGAATAACATTATTGGGCTGGTAACTGTTTGCTGGCATTTCTTTTCCATGTGTTTGTGGTTCAGTTAAGGTTTGCTATCTATTTTCTGGGAGAAAATCTTAGATTTTTTTTCTGGAATAACTGAAGAGAAAGTCCTAAGTGGTGGACATATGAAGCTGATATTAAAGATTTTGGTCCAGCCACTTGCCTAGGTTAGCAGGACTGAAACCATATACATGTTCTGTCTGGTCTGGTCTGGTCTGGCAAATACTCTCTTCATAAAATTCTCAAAAACACTCAAAAAACACTTTTTTTTTTCCCCTGTCTGAGCGGAGTGGAAAAGGGAGAAGACATTAAAGACTGTGTAGGAATTAAGTTAATTCACTGACTTTTTTCTTGGATGGCCAGTGGTGTTTGTGGTACTTGGGTTCGCTTTGGGTAGCCCTGGAGCAGAATCTCCAAATGACAAAGCTTTGGCTGTTGTTTAAACCATTAAGGCTCATAGAAGATGATTCTGTGGCAGATGAAGACCATGTTTGTGATAGCTGAGTTAGAGCGGTCATGCAGTTGTTACCTATCTACAGGTAACTAACAGTTTTGTCAGGGTTTTCCAGGAATGAACTAGTTAGGTGCTAAAGGTTGATGTGGAAACTAAAATACCATATGATGAGACTTCACAGATGAATATTACTCCCTGAATATCTCTGAAAGAGTGTCCATGGCCATAAAAGTCCAGATTGCTTCTGGCACAGAGGATACTTTTTTTTTCCCCGTGGCATCCAGTATCTAATCAAGAATTATTTGTATGCTGTGACCATAGGCAGCTATTACACAGTCAGAAACCTTTCGGGTCATGTAATTGTAATTCCTCATTTTAGCTGACATGGATCTGTAAAATACATTTAATCCCTGCTTTGTAGGTAAGCCGCTCCTGTGGTTTACCCCTGTTTTATATGCTCATGTGTAGGTAGGGAGTGTGTTCTGTGTCATTTTGAATGGAAAGGACACTACTACCAGAAACTTCCTCAAAATAATGGTACTTAAACAAGTCTGAAAATCTGTTGAATTGCGAGAGAAGGTAGTATCCTGAGTCAGCTCTGGGGAGAGTAGATATTAAATATGCACTTCTAAAGATATTTCTTCCCTTAAAGTAAACCTTTTGCTTCTTTTAGGGAATTGCCTTAAGATCAAGAGATAGAAAGACCAATATAGAAATATTCTGAGTGAAGCTTATGGTACTGTCTGACTCCTTAGAAAGTGTCACTGAGGAAAAGTTAATTGTCTTCATTTGTTTTCAAGCACTGGGCTATGGTCAACCCCACCCATCCTCACATTTCAGAAGAAAATATTTCTAAAAAAATTAAATAAATGGCCAGTACATGAAAGAAATAAGACAAGCTGGGTCCTATGTAAAGGAGCCTAATCTTACTAATAGTTCATTTGTTCACTGTGGTCCGGCCTACTCTAGTGCTGAAATGTTATGCATGAGAGAGAGCCAATAGTAAGCGCAGCTTTGAATATTTTGTCTAATTGTTCTCCCTTTCCTCTTGGGGCTGTGCAGTTCGGCAGGAACAGGAGCTCCGGAATGGAGGGGCGGTGGATAAGAAGCTCACGACTCTCGCAGACCTCTTCAGGCCTCCCATTGATCTCATGCACAAAGGCAGTTTTGAAACGGTAAGCCTGGAGCTTTTGCTGAAGTCACTTACCTGGTGACCATGTACCAAGTAAAAGCCCTGGATTAGGCCATCAGCTGACATCTATTTGTAGATCCCTTTGTAAATCTGTTTGGATCCATTCTTTTGTATAATAAGTTACCAGGAACCACGTCATGAGCAATGCTTGGCTGGTGCACTGCATGTGGCTGGTCATGCCTTGGGGAAGGATTTAACCAAGATGATGGATTGCTGCCATTTAAATGTAACACTAAATTTAAATTCCGTGTTAAATCTTTAGTTAAATCCCATAGCTAGAACAGCTTCTGATACCTGATCTAGTACAGATGATCTATCAGTACACGACTTTGTTTCTATACCTGAACTTCCTTTTTGGTAGAGATCTTGTTCTTGTACAAGATCATATCGTTGTCTTTTCCACCTGGCAGTGATGGATAAAATACTCAAGAGATTCTGACAAAGGTGCTGGTACCTTTCAGTAACTTCAGGTGTCACCTTTTCTATCTTTGTAGACATTTTGGGGCCCAGTTATAATCTAGGGTTTGGATCCAGTGACTATGCAAATCGACATTATCTTTTCATTTTTTAGTCTCTAGTTGCCAGATATTCTTACTTCAGAACTTGAAACAAGTACTGAACTGTTTCAAGTCATTAAGTATTAGAGAAGATCTCTGTGAGAATGCAAACTAATGCTCCAGTGGTGCACCTCAGGAGCTGCAAACGATGCAGGAGATCTGAGTCTGTGAGCCGAACAAAAGTCTTCTCTGGCCCTGGAAAAGACTTCTTTTGTTTCGTGGGGAGAGTCTAGTAAAATTGACTCTAAACTCCTTCTATATGTTTACTTTCCTAACAAAATTCTGGGTTTTAAAGAATGCTAATGGAGAACAGTGATGTCTATCTCAACAAGGAATTTTGACGAGTAATTTGGTGCAGTGGAAGCAAATCAGTAGATTGCCCAAGTGCTGAGGCATCTGAGTGACAATACGTGGTTCAGAGCTTGTTTCAAACGACATTGTATCCATTCCCCTGCCTGAACCTCCCCACCAGACCTGTTCTGTGAACCAAACAAACGTGTGGTTAAGAGGAAGCATTTAGGGGAGTCCACCTAAAAACAGATGAAAATGTAGCCACAACAGGCAAGCACTCCTGTCTCTGCTGTGGAACTCAAGATGTTTAACCATCATCCTTTATGTCTTGCTGAAAATATCAAGACTTAAATAGGTCTTTTCTGACATAGTAAAAAGTAGTTTCAGCCTGTGAAATGGCCATTTGATGCATTTGACTCCCTCTAAATCTCTGCCCTCTTATTTAGTCCTGTTAATTGAGGAAAGAATCCATTTGTTCATACACACTTGTATGAGAGACATGTGCTTTCTAGCCTTGGCCTTCACCTTTTTATGCTCCTGTACAATCCTTCATCGCGTGGACTAACCTTGATTTCGAAGGGATGCTCCTCATCCTCCTTGCAATAAAAATCTTCTCAATTTGTTGACTGAAACCGCTTCAATTTTTACATTAATGACTTTGTGCCGCAGAACTACTCTACAAGCTTAGGATGGTGCTTGGCCTCCTGTAATTGGTGCCTTGCTCAAAATTCACCTTCAGCAAACTCGCCTTAGCTTTGTGACTTACTCTGCTTCTTCCTTCCCTGTGCCCTCAGTAAACCTACATAAGTTAAATAATAAACAGCGGTGTTTACTGCATTTCAAAGTAATTTTGGTGCTCTCATGTGTTAGGGTTAACTTAAGCATTTTGAGGAGGGGAAGTTGCGGTGTGTGGTCTAGTTGAAGCTCCTTGGAAGGAGTGTGCAAAAAGCTCAACAACACTTTGCACATTTCTGACTTTATTCAAACTTTAATCAAATGTAAAACGTGTCTGTTCGTATTAAGTTTCCTGTATCTTCGTTGCTCTTTTTTCTGTTACTCCTGGCCAGTTTATCTAACTTTGATGTTAAGTACCTTCAGTTATTTAACTTTATTTATTTATTTATCATCAGGAAAACTCAATTACTTTCAAATACAAAGATACTTTCTTAGCAGGAAAATGCATAAAGTTGTGATTTCCTTTCAGCTTGGTAATTCTAGCTTTTAAGAAGAGTTGAGAATCATTTTTCTTTGAAGAGACATTTTCAAGTGTTCAGTGAGCATTGTTTTTTTAAAAACTTATAATCCAGCAATGAGTAGCGTGCTCCTTGAATAGTACAACTTAGGATTGTCCTAGTTGTAGCGCAATATATATGTTTAACTGAATTACACCATGGAAAGTGAGATGTGGAAAAGTTTAGATGCAGAAAATCTATAAAAAGAATTATTTTAATCCTGCAGGTCTTTCGCACATGACAACTGAGTCACTGGATGTTAGTTACTTGGTAGCCGGTAGGAATGAGGCCACATAAACCAGAGGCAGATGGATTTTACTCCTTTTAGAAAACTCCCGAGAGACTTTCAGGGCTTAAATACGTGGTATCATCAAAAAGTCTGTATTTGACAAGTGTTGTGTCTATATAATGAGGCTCTTCCTGCCTGCCAAGACTCTGAAAGTTGGTTAAGTTTGTATAAGGAAATTTAGCTGGCATTTCTTGACTGTGATAGTGAGCTTCAATGTAGTGTTAAGCTTCATGGTCGTTGCGTCTTTAACATATGCATCAAGCACCAGACCCGCTTGATAATGAAGAATGTGGTTATGTTCTTGAAAGCATCAAAAACTTGCTTTCAAGAATTTAATTGGAAAATAGAAATTTGTCTTTTCTCACGTACGTTCTGTGATGTGATTGAATTCCTGAAGGGGCTGTAGTGGATTCACACAATGTAGTGCCTTTCCGCATGGGGAGCAGCTAGTCCTGGTGGCACCTTCTTCCAGCTTGCCTCGTGCTTCCTAGAAGGAGTCACGGGTTAAGGTTGGAAATGGTGTCTGGAAATGAGCTAGTCTGATACCTGTAGCTCTTCCCTGCTTTCCAGCTCAAGAGGAATATTTTCTTTCTGTATAGCAAGCAGGTAGAGTTTGGAAGTGAATCTACTCTTTATATAAGATACTTCCAGGCTCTTCTACCACTAAATGTATAACCTCTAGATGAACCACTGGGGCATGCCCTTTTCTTCCCTGCTGGTCCAGGCAAGTAATGTCTGTCTGACATGGCCAGGATAGCTCCTGTTTACAAGCAGATCTCATGTCCTGACTTTGTGTAACCTCTCTCTTCCAAAATGAGCTCTGCTTGACTAGCAAAGGTCTAGAAGGTCATGAGATTCTGGCTCTGCTCCCTTGTTGCTCTCGGTGCTGGGAAGAGCCATGTGTCTCAACCAAGGAAGAAGCAGGAAGAATTCCCTGCAAAAGGAATGGTTTCCTTCTAGTTTGAGGAGGAGAACCTCTAAGCAATGGCTAAAAGTTTTACCCTATGGTGCATTTCCTCCTTGGCATAGGAATGACCGTGCTAAAAGGGAGCAGGATTAGAAATTTATAAGTCCTGCACATTGCAGAAAAGTCAAGTGAGAGAATAAATTGTCATTGATGGGCATACAAAAGCTTGGAGTTACCCATTAGAAGCAAGTAGCGAGCATAAAACATGACCTTTTTGTTGTCTAACAACATATTTAGACAATATTCCACCATATTCCTGCCCTTTCCCCTCCCTGCTTCCCCCTCAGAAACAGAGCCAGTGGCTGGCTAGGAGCATGACTGGGTCTGTACATGAGATGGCAGCAGTTTCACAGCGTCCTTTTAGGTGTTCAGTGGGAAGCCGGCTGTTTTTAGGAGGAAGGTGAGAGTGGCTTGGAGAGCTTTCCGTGCCCCAACTCGTCTTTCTAAATGTGCTGTGTGGATTTTCTGTGCCTGCATCCCTTAAAGAGGAGGTTAGCTGGACAGTGGAGAGGTAGAGTCAGGTTTTCATCCATGTCAAGGAATATACAGAGGAAGTGTAAAAGAATAAGATGCATTTCTGGCTTTGCTAGGGACATATAATAACAATAGAAAATGGGATTATGGGGATAATGTGGGTTTTTTTATTTTTTTTTTTCTGAGTTTATTATTTTCATCCAGTGCAAATTAGGTTAGGATACAAGACTAAAGCAGTCTGATACACTTAAGATTTATCTTGATCTGTGTTCCCTTTAACCCTGGGCAGTACCTCTAGACCTCTCTGTAAACTGCTTGCCTAAAATTACTTTTGAAAATCCCCATTTAGCTCAAAACATCCTGGAAATAAAAGCCTAGCAAATCCTGAGTAAAAAATAAAAATAAAAAAGTATTTTTTTTAGGTGTCTCCTACCCCACTTATTTCTTCTGACAAAATACTGGATTTTGAGACTGGAATGATGGCAGTAAGAAATTAATGTGAAGTCACTCAGGGCATCAGTATGGCCCTTCCATACTTTCTGTCCTGTTTTTTTTCCTGTAATGTTTTTTTCTGTGAGTAAAATAAAAATTGGCTCGCGTGTCATTGGGCCACACAGAGTAATTTTTGTAACCTGAGATCCTGTGATCAAAGAACAACCTTTATCTACTTTAATAGCTACAATTTTAACAGTATCGAGTGTTGCATTTTACCAAGCTGAATATATGGGGTTCCCACATCCCAGTGTTTGTGTCACACAGACTGACTGTTCAAAAGTACAGAGGCTAGAACTCACTGTAACACTGGAGCTTTGGTTTGGGGAGCAAAATACTGTCCAACCCAGCAAAATTTCATGGAAAATCTAAATTCCTTGAATTATTTGCTGTTTAAGGGCAGTGTAAGCAAGACAGTGGACATGCTTAGAACACGTGCGTTTGCTAGTTCCAGTCTCTGCAGGTGGTAAGAGCATTCCTACTGTTGATATAGCCCTCTTTTTTTCAACAGGTATTGGCAATTCAGCGATCAGAATTACATTCTTGATCAAACTCCTACCATTAACCAACCTATCAGACAATGCCAGCTTTGTGACTCAAACCAGTAAGATTTTTCTCCTGCACCTTCCCATCTTCCTCCCCACTTAACAGCCTGGATCAGCAGCAAAAATGGTCTTAATTTGCCAGGTGCCCAAGAAGCAGAGAGAGGAGAGGATTAAAAGCAAAGAAAGGGCATACAGAGAGGGAAACCTGTCCTGTTTATGCCAGTTGACCATCAGTTGTGCTCTCCTGTTTGCAAAGAAAACACAGGTTTATCTTAAGAGCGAGCAAGTCTTTCCTCCGTTGTTAAATCAGTGTGATTGACTCTACTCTTCCCAGAACAAATACTGAATTTGCAGTTATTTTGTTTGTTTATTTCTTTATTCTCCCCTGCCCTGCTCCTCAAGTCGCTTTTCCCACTCTGCGCTTGGCTTCTTGAAATCCAGTGGCTCTGCTCATCGGTGTGACTCTGTAATTCGACCGGTCTCATTCAAGCAGGTCTTTTTAGCCCTGCCGTCTGGTTTTGT
>JAVCKT010014015.1:0-20303 GCA_032273925.1 Rhynchotus rufescens
CTAGACCACGTGGTCACAAGAAAGAAAACCATCAATAACATGTGTTCCTTCACATTCAAAATATCATATCATTCCAATTAACTCTACACTTTTCAGCTATAAACTAGAAAAAACAGCATCAAAAGCCATTCTCAAGACTTATTTCAAGCACTAGGACAAAATAACACAACTTTTTATTTGTTTCAGTAATGTGACTACATTGGGTGTTTTCCTTTTTTTAAGATTTGCTTATAATTGTTTAAGGTTTAAAGGGGCAATTTGAGCCTATGAACTGATAAGCGCAGGTCAGGCATAGTGAGAACTAGCCAGCCTAAATACACGGCAGCCAGAAGGTCAGTGTGTTGTTAGTCCCAATTATGCTGAAGTGTAAGAAGCCTCCGTGGTGCAGACAGTCATTCAGTGCTGGACGAGCGCGGATTGCCAAGTGGGGCGCTGACTTCCCGCACAGACAAAGCCTTGCACGATAATGATCTATTCTGCCAAATTCTATAAGGATTTACTTACTGAAAAGCTTGCATGTTTTCAGACCATGGATTTTTTTCATTGCAGCGAACAAAATATCTATAAATACTTACTAAAATTTGGGCACATTTTTCGTAAGTATTTATATTTTGAACGTTGGCAAGACTGTCGGTAGTTTTAAAATGCATTTTAAGTTACAGATTTTCCTTGGGCTTGAGTCAAAGACTCTTTATATGACATGGGCCAGGCCAAACTGATGATCTCATTATAATTTAAAAATACATACATGAACAGTAATACCTCATGACATACAAGAATTTATAAGCATTTGACCCTAACCATTCCATTTTTAGCACTGAACTGCAACACAGGTTGACAGTTTGCCTGTTTCCCTAGGGGATAAGGGTTTTAATCCAAAAATCAACAGAAGTTAGTCTTGCTTCAGGTTCCAGAATGATGACTACATGCAACGAGCAAAAGGCCCATAAAGAGGTTCTGAGATTTACTTTTACCTCTACTTTTAGGGACAGAAAAGCAGCCTACCACGTCAATGTCATTCTCTGGGGTCTGCTGTCTGCAGATAATACCCATTCTTTTATGCTCCTCTTGAAATTCCCAAGGAGAAAAGAAGAATAAGAGACTCTCTCAAAACCAGGGATCAGAGAGACGGAAGAAAACAAAAAAAAACTCTAAAACATGCAAACAAACAGAGATGATGGAATGATTACAAGGCCTTCTCTAATATTTGTGAGGGCTTTAGAAACAGCTTAACAGGAAGAAGACTTGAAATTGCCTCATCAGCTTCTTCAAAACATGAGGTTTACAGGTGCTGAACTTCTCATTACAGCACATGCACCTGGTCCTTGACCTACAGATTCCCCATTCTCCTATTTTGTCTCTACCTACACCTGGTAATCTTCACCTTGTAAACAACAAAATCACTCTTTCCACATTCCAAGCCCATATCAACCAAGTCTAAACTGCATTTGATTCATACACAAAATTATTCCGATGAAATTTAGCAGAAATAGGACCTTCAGCCACTAAAGGAGCACACATGAGACAAATCAGCAAACACATATACAGAGGCTGAGGCAAATCAAGCTGCTTACAGACAAAAAATTCCAAAAAGATCAGACTCCTTAACATATCTTGTGCAAGTTACAGGTTTAAGCTCCACAACACAACACCATGATTTAGGAGCCTATATTCCTCTGCACCCTAAGCATCAGCTTATAATGGGATAAATGTTGGAGGTTTCCACGAAGAGCAGTAGGAGCCAGAAACGATCAAGTTTTTATTTTAAATTATACAATAAACACAACAAGTTACAGGTTATAGGTTTTATTAAACTACTTGAAGAGAAATTGCTGCTTTTTCCCCTGTCTGCTCCATCATTTAAAAAAATAAAAAATAAAAATAAAAAAAATCACTACCAAATAAGAGAACCCATGTTGTAGGACTCTGAAGCTAGACCATTAATTTAAGTCCCTGTGGATCCTGGGAAAAGGCCAATGTAAGCCTTGACCTTTATCACGATAAACCCCTGGCACCCACTAATCACGAGATTGCATCTTCACATAAGATAAGGGGAAGTTTTTTGGCATGGGAAGGAACACATACACCTAGTTGTTTGCAAAGGCTTGCAACCTGGCAGCCTTTCAGCAAAGTTTCACTCACATAGCTGTGACTGTATACTCTCCAGCTATGGCTGGGAAGTTGATAATCCTTAAGATATGAGGAGAGTTTTGATTTCTGACACAGCATTCCTGAGATAAATGCAGGATCAGAGAGATGCTTTGAAATTCCCAGAGATTCCCCACTGTGAAACTGCTACATGGGAACAACTTTTAACAGTGTCTTTAAATTAAAAAAAAAAAAGTTACATGATGAACACAGAGCTTGTGTTTGCCATCAGACAATACATTAAATGCAAACCAGACATAGAAAGTTAAGAGTCCATCCTAAAGTCTCTTCTTCCAGACTTTCCCAATGTATTCTTAGTATTTTTGCATAGCCCCAGAGATAAAAGCTATTTCCAACTTTATTAGCTCCTTATAAAGCAGCTTTTCTTTTCCTAATCCAACTCCTTCATCCATTTTTCTTCAACATTCATGTGTTATTTCAGAGCATTAACTTGTATTTTAAGCAGAATTGCACCAAAGTTACAATCACTTTCCAGTGTTCATGAAACTATTCTATCAAACAGCTCTATTTAAAGGAATGTATACACATTACTCCATCTTTTGGCCTGATTTATTAGCTTGTTGGCAAATACCCTATCATACATCAACATATTTACCATAGGGGCAAAATTGTTCATGTCACTACCAGATTATAATTGACCAAGGATAAGGCTTTTACTTATATATCCATTAAGAGCACTTTTGTCTCCCTGATACACCCAAAGTAAGGAAATGAAACATTCTGCCACCTAGAAACACACAGCTGTTGACGTATCAGAGGTCACATACAACTGTTGATGGACTAAATATTTTATACTAGTTCATGTCCTTTTCCTCATGTATTTAGCCCCACCTATAAAACATAAAAAGTCATAGGAGGACTTTTGAATAATACCGTCAAGTCACCATTGTAGAATAGTTGAGGTAACTACAGAAACCTCTACAAAAACAAGGAAAGGTTTTGGAAGGAAAACAGGAACAGACCTTCAGGAGAAGTCCCTGAAAGCACCTGGGCAGCAGCAGGAATGCAGGAACATAACAAGATCTAAGAAAACTCAGTTTCTCCCTGCCACCATCTTCCTACTGCCTGAAAGCATTTTCTCCTGTTCAGCACCCATGAGCAGAGCACAGTATTTACTTTGAGAGAAGCATAAGGGAGCATCTTTCAGTGCACACAGTAACATCTGATAATTTGCAGAGAATATCATAATATCTTCCTGATGAACTTGAGTCATCTCAAGGATTGTGCCTCTAAATCAATTTATCTTGACTACATTAAATACTAGATGATATCGAATGCAATCTGCTAAGTTTGTTATTGTGGTTGTTTTCCCCTAATCCTTAGAGCAAGCTCAATTAGCCCAAGTATTTCAAGAGTTACATTACCTGTCAAAGGAATGGAACTGCACAGGCTGCTCAGCAGCTGCATCGCCCAGAACTCCAAGGAAGGCTGCTGGCAGAAGAGCAGGATCCACGGCCGCCCCATCAGCTGGTGTGCTCACCAAGCTTCGCAGAATGTCCTTCACGTTGACATTTTTTGCAGTTGGCACAGAAGCTGCACCCTTACTGTCATTATCTTCTGCCTCGCTTCTGCTCTCCTGAGATTTATTTACTTCCAACGAGAGTGTGGATAGTACCTCACTGATAGCATCTGGACCTGGAATGACTTTCGGAGGTTCTTCAACAGCACAGTCTGAGTTGTTTGCTTGACTTGAAGCTGGTTCCTCTCCAAGACCAGAGTCCCTTCTTCGTACAGATCCTGTACTTTCAAAATCTTCAGTGAAGACTGAAGATGAAGCATCAAGAGCAGTAGACAGGTTTTCTACAACTTTTCACCACAAACACAGAAAATACATTTTAGATCAATACTAATAGGACTACATTCATCATATTGCTTTAAAAGAGTAACATCAACAGGTGACGGGTGAAATAACATATTTCCCTTCCTACCTATTTAGAGAGTACTTAATAGGAAGCTTAAGTCTCTTTAATTTCTGAGAAGTCTGAAAAAGTTTCTAATACTGCTAATTTTAAAAACAAAGAAACAGAAAGTATTGACACAATATGCAAAGAATAAAAATGAAATAATAGCCTGAAGGAAAAGTAGAGGAGAAAGAAAAAGTCTTCCAGTGAAAACAAAAGGTGGCCAATCTATGCTTACATATATTTGACCTCAAGCAAGACAGCAGTCTTTCTGTGATAAGCGTCCATTTATATTTAGTTACATCACTGAGACTAATCATTCTCTACATGACAAAAATGTGTGGGTTCTTCTGAAATTAGACACATGGAAACTGCACACAAACATTAAGGCAAATTAGATTGGATACTATAATGTTAAGTGCTTAAAAGTGGTATATTTTTATACAGTCTCAAATGGACTTCTGCAGACTCTTAAGATACACAAGTCACATTAAAAATATTGTTTGTCCAAATAAATAACAACTCACCTGCAGTAGAAACAGCAGTTTCATTACTTCCATTCTCTGATGCCTTGAATGACTGGCTATGAATTGGTGGTCTCCTTTCATTCTGAGGTTCCAGTATATCTCTGTATTTTGAGACCATCAGCACAGAAATGAAATATACTACAGCCAAAGCCAAAAATTGAGCCTGTTTACTATCCTCCTGTAAAAAAAGGACACACACACACACAGATTTTCTATTACAATTTCAGCAGCATGCTTATTTTTCTACAAAGTATGCCCAGTGCTACCATAAACAGACTGAGAGTAAGTTGATTATGTTAGCAATGGAAGAACATTATTCTCTAGTCACAGTTTGCCTCATATAAAGCAAGGGAATATAACAATTCTATTCAAATAGCACTAATCCTTTCATTTTCCTCATAAAGTATGCCAAGTTTGATTAAGGTTATCTGTTTTGACTATGTGTTTCAAATTAGTTCAGGGAATAGGTCCTCTTTAACAGGTGTTTCCTCTACTAAACTTTCCCTCGATTTAACTAAGCTATTACCAGCATTTGCTGTGAAGCACTACCATGCAAGCATACTCAACAAAACTGAAAAAGCATTTCTAAATTTTTATGTTCTAATTGAAACAAGTGGAACAAACTCCAAAGCCTAAGTTAAGGTTTCATTTCACCTTCATATTGTACAGATGGATGTACTGTATTATGCAGAAGTTAAGCAAAAGAAGCAATCGTTCATTTGTATTATTATGTAACTTTGTTAAGAGGTTTTTTTTTAAATAACTTCAAAATAAATCTTGATATGAGCTATTTCAAATGTCTCTTCCAGGTAGTCGCTTACTCCTAGTGAAAGAGAGGAAAGAGAGGAAAGAGCTACAGAATCATTTCTGCCAGGCAAGGATCTGACTATTGTCTTTTTCCTTTAGGCTCTGGTCAAAAAATTCTTGCAAGGCTTAGTACACTCTGGCATCACAGCAGAACTGAATATTTTTGGCCTCACTGACCCGTCAGTGTAAGAAAGTTCTCCTCCTCTCCCCACCTCAACTTTTAATAGCCACTCTAGGAGAAGATGATGAGATGTATTTGATAAAAATACATCTTATTCACATAATTATTCACATTAGGATTGTTTTGTCAGTAGTATGAGATATCTACTTCCTCTTATTATTCTGTAGCACACCGATGCCAAAGTACATATTAAAAGAAAATTGTTTCCATCAGTAATTACTATAAAGTTAAAAAAAAAAAAAAAAAAAAGTTGCTTCACTATTCTAGTGAGAAGGAAAAGGCACCGAGTAAATCGTTATACTTGCTAAATAGCCCGGTTACTGAAAACTATTTCTAACATCCAAGCTCAGGGTCACCAGTGACTCAGAGCCATTAAAACTACTGTATTTGCTTACAGAGGTTTTTTCACAAGGAATCTACTTAAATTTCCTTAGTATCAGCTATAAAGTTGCTGACATTGGGCGAAGTTATTTTTAGTCAATTCAAGCTAAAAAAAAACAAACAAAAAAACCCAAGGAACATAATTATATAAATAACACACAAATTAGTTCCTCTGAAGGGAAATAAAGGAATCACAGTTCACCTCTAATTTGTAATTAGCCAGTAAGTTAGTCATTTCTCACAAACAACCTTATAAATATTCAGTAATTTGTCTGTTTGGAGCATGTGAAAAGTATATATTTGCACTAGACACAACATTTTTAATATATAAAAGTCTTGAAGGCCCTAGGCAGAATTCCAGAGAGTCAGCTCTTCAGAACACACCAAAAACCCTGACAGGCAGGCATTGTTTTTTTAACCCTCGTTTCATCCGATTCCCAACACTACAAGAGCTGCAGAGCATTGAGTAGACCTGGTTACTGTAAGCATTATACAATTTTTGCAAAGTCAGTTCAAGCAACCTATGTAACACACAGCAAGCGTTCAACAAACATATTCAGAAATCTGCCAACAGCAACAAAAAAAAAGTATCTGTAACTCACTATGTCTCTGAACACCACTGCTCGAAGTCGATTAATATCCATATCCTGCAGAAGTCTGTCATGGTCTCGTATTGGAGAAATTCCACCAGTCACAATGTCCACTGGACTCTGCTCAAAAAGAGCAAGTGCTTCAGATTCAGTTCTTAAAGCGTTCTACCAAGAATCACTACTTGTACAGTGTTGCATTTAATAATTTCTTAGCTTTTGCAAGGTAAAATTTGGGAGAAAAATGTCATATTTGATGTGTTCAAAGCATCAAGATCAGATGTATATTTCAGATTTAAGGAAAACAAAGAAAACCACACAAACAATTTGGTAAAGTAAATGCTTGTGACAGTTATTTCACTGTGACAGGTTAAATATGCAAGTGTTAAATTCATAGCTTGAAAAGAATAACTTCAGGATTTCCAGAGTTCATGCTGTTCAGCTCCATAAAAAATTCCAGTGGTGCCAGTAACAAATATAAACACTTATCTTTCTGTCCACAGTAATAATTAATATTTGCGTGTTGGATCATGGCCAACATGGTCACAAACTTGCCTTTGCTGCAGATCTTCCTGCTCCTGTGAGACTCTGCATCGTTTTTTGGTTCTTGACAGTGTCTCCAGTAGGTTTCATCTGTGCATACTGCTGGCACTCCAAGCAATTTCTTACTGCTACTGCACATACTTGAAAGGAAAAGAAGTGTCAATAACTACACTGGAATTATTTTATCTATATTCCTTGCAGAGATACATATACATATGTATATTACACTCGTGTTTTCCACTTAAATTTCAAAGAAATTAGTAAAAGAAGTGCTTTTTTTCCAATAAATTGTAAATAGTTGCATAACAATGCTCTACATACTTATAGTAATAGCTAAAAATTAATACTAAACTATTAGAACACATATATAATAAAGCCTTCAGAACAAATAGGCTAGCATTGCTACATCCTTTCTTCATCTCATTAAAATGTTACCAGGGCACACCACCTTGGGGAGTGAGAAGAATAAACACAGCTGTATTTCTCACCACAGTCTAACAAAGAAGAGAAAAAAGAGCTATACTATTGAAACAAATGATAAAATTTGCTTTACAGTGACTTGTAACTCTCAGGCTACACAAGGTTTTTTTTTTTTTTTTTAAGCTTCACAATAGCGCCTAATATCTTCTAATATTATTTTCAAAGGAAAAAAGAACTACCCCACCTCTATACCTGTTTGCATCCCATAAATCTTGTTCTACCTGCAAAGTTTTAATTGCCTAGAAAGGGAGAGGAAGGCTAGTTACTCTTGAGGCTCTGAGCTGCTCTAGCACTCATGCAAATTACATTTTTTGTAACAACAAATCAATTTAGAGCATGCAATTGGCATGAACACTGTCCTCCCATATTAACTAACTAGACCCAGATTATGATCTTGTATGCTCCCATTTTTAAAATAGTCATTAGTGTTCTTTACATATTGATCCCTTACAATTCAGTTCACCACAATATACAATACTGGGTCTGACAACTAACTCTTCAAAAATTTGTTTCTAGTTACCACCATATTTTCTTCTACCGACCTTCTTCCATATGCATTGCAAAGGTTCGTACCTTTATATACAATGCAGGATTTCTTTTTTCCCCCCAACACTGTTGTGTTTTCTGTCTTGAGTATTTTGGGAACTTCAGCAAAAGATTAATCTTCTGGATAAAATCAATACATGCATCTAACATTGAGGCTATCAGAACTTATTTTAATCAGTTATTTCAACTATTTAAACAGGAAAAAACATGTAAGTATTGTACAGCAGAGCAAGAGCAACACAATAAAAAAGTCAATACACTTTTCACTAGCTTTAATTTTAATTAAAAAAATAAATAGTAATCACTTCATATAGTTCATATAGTTTGCCAACTATATGTTCATGAATTGGTTTTATTGGCTTACCCAGACGGAGACACTGCCGTAGAATTCCTCCAGATGACATATTTTTCTCAGATTCAATATCAGTGAAAACAAGGGAGCTTGCAAAAACTAACACATCCACAAGGTTGATTAACCTCTGGAGAAACGTTAAAGACGCTTCTACTGAAAGTCCCTGAGTTGGCTCAATATGCTCCAATTCATGCTACAAAGTGAAAAAAATGAAGGTAACATTTACTTCTTTATGAAAATAATTCCTCATACAGCCTAAACGAAGAAAGAAAAGTGTATGCTGGAAGTCCATATCTAGTCAGATTCAAAAGTACTAAAGTACTAAACTAAATCAATTGTATTCTGGAGTGGGGGGGGGGGCGCCAGGAAATCAGCATTGAGATTTAAACCTGCTACAAACCATTATGGGACAAAGAGACTCTCTTAAGCGACCTCTTTTTACATTTTCAGGCAAGAAGTGCAGGCAAACAATTTCTCAGAGGAGTCAGGGGTAGCAGAGGGTGCAGAGGGAGGAAAGAGGGTTTTCTAGAAACATATTTTCTTTCTCCCAAAACAACAGACAGAATGGGTTAATACACTGTATAAAGAGAGGCATCTTCCCACAGGAGATGTTTTTGCAAATAAAAATGCTATTTCTTACCGTAGCAGATGTAGCAGCAGAAAGCAAGGGCAATATGCCACCACAAGCCATAATCATGTTGTCCATTACTTGAGAGATGAGGTGAATTGTGTTGTGTACAAATATGCCATTGTCACTGCTATTCACAAAGTCCATCACAGTTTTTGTAGAGTGGCTGTCCAAAAAACAGGTTTTGCAAAAAAAGCAGAGTAATACTCAGAGTACAGCTTTATTTTTGTGACATTTTTCCATCTAAGTATTCAAAAGACTCAAACCAGAGAGTGAGCAGTGGTGCAGCAAGTATCACATGACCACAAGGTTCAACTAGTATACCTTAGTTTAAACCCCAAAACTATCCTTCCTTTTGTTCTTAATCCTCTCCAGATCATGGCCTGTGATCAATGTCAAGATGTGTGGTAAATGATTATTTGGATAAAGATACATCAAGGGTTGCTCTATGATTACCTACTACAGTAAGAGTCACTTAGTCAATACAGTAATGTTTCCTAGGAGGATAAGCTAGATTTGGAAAGTAAAGTAATCACTAACCACTTCTCAAAGAAACTAAAACTACACCCAAAACTTACATGGTCAAGATTTCAGTCAAAACTACACGTGCAGGTCATTTACCATTCCCTACTCATATTTGTAAAAAGCTTTTAAAAATACAAACTATAAATCTGAGAATATTTAGATATAGGGCACAAAATAGTTAAAGCTACTTTATAGTGGCAGATATGAAAACTCTGAAGTCAACAAGTGACTGTGATGCAATTTCAGCAATTTCAACAAGTTCTCAGGTTAATCATAACAAAACGCCAACCTTTATTACTGCATAGAAAGCATATACATTTACCTTCTCCACATCTGTATATCTGTTTCTATGGAGAAGAGCAAGTCTGTGAGCAAGCGCTGATGCATCAGGGACCACTTAAACTCAGGAATACGAAACACAGTAGACCTGGAGTCTCTCTTTTGCCCATTTGATGTGGTGGCTAGCTCTTGATCTGAAGCATCTTGCTGCCTTGAAGTCTGAATACATAGTTTGCAGACAAAAAAAAAAAAAAAAACACTCCTCTAATCAGTTTCTGCAGCACATACAGAAAAGCATTTTACAGACTTTAGAGTTCAGACAGTGCACAAGCTTAGCTAGTACACACAGTTACAAATAATACTAGAGCTATTACACAAATGCTAGGCAGTGGATAAAACAAACCTACAAACTAGGCTACAGCTGCACTACCATGCCTGCCATCCTAGGCATATACAAGCAGCAACTCAACCTTACCATAGGGGCAGTATCTGCTGCTGTAGATAATGTTTTTCCTCCTTTGAGGAAGAATGGTGTAGAATGAAGAGCATCCATTAGCAGGAATCTCTGCAGAAGGGAAGTACTCAGATAGGTGACTATTTAACCATGGGAAGTTGAGTTTGAAACTCAACTCTTTCAAATCAACAGACTACAGCGGTGAAGAAATGCAGTAGACAATAGAAGTCTTGACATGATAAAATGACAACATTGTCAAATTGTGTAGTTTGAAAATATGTGCCTTCAGAGTAGCTAGCATAAAAAATATTCTTATGGGTTCCACCATGACACAGAAAAAAAAATAAAATAAAATAACCAGCATGTCTCTGTCCAATAAAAGTTTGCCTCTCAAAATCCAGAGGTCAATTATCAGAGGTCAGATTGAAAAGAGTAAAATGGAGGCTGAGTAAAGAAACAGAAGAAATTCCAGACTATATAAAAAAAATTTTCTTTCCGTTCTTAAAACAGAAGAATAGCAGTATCAGACTAAGGGATCATCTAGCCCAATACTCAGTATTCGAGAACGTCTATGAACAGATGTATGAAAAATAACTTAGAGCCTTCTCTAAAGACTAATTAATAAGAATTACAGTAATTTAATCAAGAGTTAGATGTGTTCTTCAGGTAATTCACAAAAACCATTCATAACAAAATCCCCAAAATGTCGACAGGTGCATTGTTTTCTTATTAAAAAAACAAAACAAAAAAACATTTAAGCACTCCCATTTGTTTGTAAGCTAGACACGTGAAGGACAAGCAGAAGTTACCTCAGGTAAGGGCCTGGGGGGCAAAGGTGCTTCTAGACTTGTATTGGCTTTCAGTTCCAGTTTTTCTGTATCTGATGCAACGCTAGAAACATCAAGCTTGGCAATTCTTTTCTCAGAGGCTCCAGCAACCTCTGGTACACGTACACTGGCATCCACTTCAGCTGTTCTGGGTTCAGTGAAAAGAATCTTTTCTTTCTCCAGCTTCTTTTCCCCTTCTGAATGTATCTGAGTTGCTACTTCTTGAACTGCGGAACTTGCTGTTTCTGATAAGGAAGCAATTTGTTGCTGTTTCCCATCCATATCGTCAGCATTTTTGGATTTTAAAAGCACAGATTCAGCTTCTTTCTCAATTACTTCATCTTGCTTTGACCCTTGATTTTCATGACTAATACGTTCTTCAGCTGTTTCTGCTACCTCTTCTAGTGGTAAAGGTAAACTACTTTCCTCTTTCAAATCAACAAAGCCATCTTCCTCTTCCACATCTAGTGTTGATTTTCCTTCTCCTTCTGGATTTTCAAGAGTTTCTCCTTCCAATTCACTTTGCTCTGCTAAAGAAGCATCACCAACAGCTGTTTTTTCCTGCAAAAGTTCCTGTGCTTGGCTCGGGGAATCTTCGATTGCTTCAGCTATTCCAGTACTAATTTCTGAAACAGTGGACTTTATTGCTCCAGCCTCTGGAAACAATTCTGAGCAAGACACTGCTTCCAAATTGGGGGCACTCTCCCCACCTTCCCCCTCCAATTCCTTCCTTTGATGAGACACTGAATGAATGGGTTGGTCACCATCCGATGAAGGCTCAGTTGCATTTTTTTCAGTACTGCACTCCACATCATCTTCAAGAATATAGGATGGAGCAGCAGCAGCAGCTTCTTTCAACTCCAAATGAGGTAGTTTTCCTACAGTCTCAGCTTCCTTGCTAACTCCGGAGACCGTCCTAATGGGAGCTGAAGGGCCTATTGCACTCCCTTCACCTCCTTTCTCTTGATATTCCCTGTACATTTGAGAGAGATTCTCTTTGTGCATTTCAAAAGTTACCTAAAAGAACAGAATTGTTGGGAATATATTAAAATATGCTTTTTAATGTATTTGTTCCATAATGTTGATTCTGGGGAAAAAGGGGGGGGGGGGGGGGGAGGCAACAAAATATATTCTATCCAAGTTATAAGGTTATACTATAAACTTAAGGTTATTAAGGTTATACTATAAACTTAAATGCTGTTCTCAAAATAACATAAAATGCAAGGTTAAAAAACATTTCATATTGCAGATTACTAACTTAAAGCAAGGGGTTTTTTTTAATTATATATGCTTCTCCTGACAAAAGCATAATAGTAGAATAAAAAAGATTCCAAAATGACCCCAAAACAGGAATTCGGGTATTAAAGTACTCCGAGTTTAAGAAAGTATTCTCACTTAAGACTTTTTAAGCAGAGTGCTATTTGCCCAGTCTGTCTAAATAGAAAGGTGTAAACTACACAACCTGAACAAAATAAGACGACTTTCCAAAGGAAAAGCCAGAAGCAGCATATTGTTTGAAGTGTACAATAACATGAGAAAAGGAGTAATTACATACATAATCAAAGTTGAACAGGTTTGCATTTTATATGCTTCATGTATGTCAATTCACACTATGCTACTGAAGAACAAAATCCATTTGTTTCCTGATCCCTCCTTAACAATTTGATGACTTATTAATCATAAATTTCAGACTCAGTCAAGTTTTCATTTATTTTTGATACCTTTAAACTCCTACTACCTTTTCAACAATGGCTCCACAGCAACTAAGCTGCATCCAAGCAGCTTCCTACACATCATAACTTCTCATTTAAACTGGAAGGCACTTAAAACTTCAGTGCTGGAAGAAAACCTCACCCAGACATAAAACTTCTTGCTTTTGAAAACTGAAAGGCACTATCTAAAAAACAGCCACTAACTCAATAAAGTCCTTTATATCTATGAGAAACAAATGCTTGTTACTAATCAATGAATCCAAATTGCCCCATATTACCTTCACTCTTTTGTCTCTTAGAGAGTTTCCTGCTGCATGCTTTATAGTTCCTAACAATACCTATATTAATGACAACATGTGTGTATCTATGGTGCCTATCTGAGTTTATTTCAAATATTTAATTTATGAAGCATCCATCCACAAAAAGCTGGAGTAGTTGTTTTTTGGTTTGGGGTTTTTTTTCCCCTTCGGTTAAGACTACCGAAAGGCACAATTATGAGTTCTACTGGGTGTGCAAGTCAGAGACGCAACCAACTTGACAATATGCTCTTCTTTGCCAAGGTAGGGCTGATAGGTAAAATACACACACACAGTATTTGTGCTAAAAGGATGTGGTAGAACTCATCAGTCTGTTGCATCACTCTGAAAAGCAAACTGATGTCCATTTCAAGATTGTTACAAAAGAAAGAAGGCCAATACAGGGAAGTGATAATCTTTACAGACTGGCAATATAAGCTTACAGGCAAATAAATTCAAGCATAAATCCATGCAGCTTCTTAACAGATTAGGGGCAACAAGAAACACATCCTTTGAGACAATTAAAGTTCTGGCTTGCACCCAGAACTACAAGAGTACCTCACTTAAATTAAAACAGAAAGCAGTTTCTACTCCCACCATACATATCACAAATCAACATTTCATGTCATGTAACAATTAGTGATTTAAGTAGTGTGCTTTAAATAATATGTAAATTAAATATAAACACCCAAATTAGGCAGACTATCTACAACACAGGATTCTTCAAACTTGCATTTCAGGTTTGGGGTTTTCTTATCAAAAATGTAAGCAATTTTAAAAAATACTGCTTTTCCCACTTTTCCCTCCCACACTTGTCCCATGGCATGGCAATTATAAAGCATACATATTCACAAAGTCAAACAATATACCATACAAAGAACATATTTAAGATTAACACTATATCAAGAAAAATGCAAAATGAAATAGAAATTACTCTGAATAAATACAGGTAGACAGAGATAACATGTAAGGGTACTTAGAATTAAATATTATGAAGTACAAACTTGGAACAATTTAGAAGGCAGCTATCAGCTTGGAGAAGCTCACATGCACTGAAGTCATTTTTTATTTTGCTTTACACATTTGCAACTGTAAAGCTGATAATACAAAATTAATTACTAGAAATTGTTCTAAATTAGTGAGCTAAAAGGCCAATCATTAATCTTCACCATCATTTGATAGTTAATCCATAGCTGCTGCAATGTTTGGAATGCATCTCTACGCACTACTAGTTAAGGACACTTGTGAGCTAATAACTACAACATTTGCCTCTGTCATTAATTTTAACTTGACATCCAACATTTACTAATTGCAAAGGAGAAAAATTAGCATACAGCAAGCAAAAAGCTTGAGATGATTGACATTTGCATTAAAGAACACAGTGAAAATATTTCAGCAATGTGTTAAGATTTTGTCTTTTCTTCTTTTCAGGTGGGCAATTTTGTGGAGAAGATAGGCACGTTGGCCAAGCATGTCAAACAATTACATGGCCCTCCTGTTTCCATACAACTTCTGCTCCTGCAAACTAGTTCCCATGCAGCAGATTCCAACAAACCCTCCATAAATCCAGAAATATATTCCATTTTTATCCCAATCCACTTTCCCACCAATATTCTCAGTTCAACAGACACACCTCACAGTTCAAGAGACAAACTCTCCATGAAATACTTCAAAAAACAGCCACGTCTTGTGCGCACTTGATACTTAATCCTCAAAAATATGCTGCAGTCAAATGTAAAGTTTACCACACTGCACGTCCCAATACCCAGCTGCCAGCCTGGTGCATTTGGCCATTTGACCCCTCAGTCTCCATGTGTTGCAGGAAGCCCTGCAGCTGAGGTTCCACATCTAACCGTCCAACATCTGGCTCAGAAGTATTTTCCCATTTGGTTGCCAAATGTGGCACAGCCACAATGAAGAGTTTGCAGTAGGAAAGAACTCTGCAGCCACACTAAAGATGACCACTAACAATTTGCTATTCTGCAGATGCAGGTCCCATCCTCTAGTATTTTTACATATACAGCTACAAGGATGAGCATCCACTCTATTTTCAAGTATTCTTTGCATAGTAAGAACTCCTTAAAGCTCTCTGCAACTGAAAAATTGTTTCTTCATTTCTTTATCAGACATCCTGGGTATTTTTAAACCACTAGTTCATCTCTATCACACACACTCTTCTTTTAGGCTTCTATGCAGGTCAGTTCATTCAGCTGATACTGTTCTTTCCTGCTGCACAAATTCTCAGTCTACGTTGCTCACTCCATTCCCGACTTGGCTTCACTCACTTCTGCCTGTTTGATTTACCCAAATTTCAACATCCCACAGCTCCTCCCACATTTAACATTCCACTTACTCAGAGTGGCTAAGCAGATGGAGGAGTTCCCCATTAAATGTATGTGCTGCACACATGAGTAATTCCACGCTTTCTGGAAGGTACATACTTTCAAAGGAGTTGAACACTCCAGTTTGAGTTTCTTGAGCTCTCCACAAATTATGTGGCACTTATTCCCCATTGTTTTTCAAATCCCTGAGATTATTTTATATCTGGAACTAGTAATTCTTTTTATAAGCAGCTATTTCTATGATAAAAAAAAGAACTTCTATTTAAGCATTTCAAGTGCACTGAATATAATTCACATTTCCCTCAGGTTTGCTTCATAACACACAGGATGTCATACCTAAAAGCCAAAATCCTGCAATTATACCACAATGCTCTTGGCTAATTAGCTCTGCAACACAGGCACTCTGGAAGACTGAAGAAGCCTCTGAAATCTTCACTACACTCCAGAGCTACCAATGCCTGCAAACCCCACAGTGGGAGAGAGACCTTTTCTTCTGCAGAGATAGGGACACAAAAGGAGACCCATCAGCCCTTGACAGTTCATGAGTGCCAAGTGGATCTGAACTCCAGAGATCTGAAGAGCCTGCTCCCTTCTAAACCACAAAGCTATATTCCCTTCACCATAAATAATGCCTGACCAGTGCTGCTGCTGCCCATTTGCCCGCAACGGCAGTAGTGATGCAAGTCTGGCAAACATAACACACAGACTCCATACACATCATGCCTTCTTCTGAATCAAATGAGGCATCTCCCTCACTGAACACTCTTCCATGCTTATTACAGTTGGACTTGCTGAGATTGAAAGACAACAATTATTTAAAATCCACTGTATGATAAAAACACAGTACTAAGGTTTTAGGATTATACGATTTCTTTCTATTTAGATCAGTGAACAAGGTTCCAAAATTCAGCCTCCGTGTAGTATTAACATTCCTGACTCTTGCTTTGTGTTACTACGAAGTTCAGATTTTACCCAAGTGACTTCTTGTTAACATAATGCAGTAACATGAAGCATCTTTTTAAGGAATAAAATATTTTAAGGGCCCGGAGAAAGCTTTTTTGTAGTAGTAGTAGTTTAAAACACTGAAATTATTTATTAGAGTATGGTGCTGTATAAACATATATTGTTTTAGAACTTGGGGAATCTGAAAGGTCAAAAGGCAAGTTGCGTACCACTCTTTATGTGTTTCCTATTATCAAGCACCAAGCCATTGGTCCTTATTGCAAAATAAGGCTCCTAGACAAAGGCCTAGCTAGCGTGGTTGTAAGGTTTAGACATCAGAAGTTTTTAGCTGCTTTCACAAATTCAGTGCTGTCTGATTAGAACTAACCCAATTTTGGCTTTATATTTTTCATTTTTTATTGAAGTATCAGCTACAGATTAAACACATTTATATACAGTGTTGTATTTGCAAAAATATATATGATATGGAAATTAGGAAGTATATGAGCAATACTAAGAAATGTGGCTTTAAAAAGGTTACACACACCGTTTAAATTTTGACTGCAAGGAAACCAATGTAATGCAATTATGCTAGAAAAGCCATTGCTGCTTATAAAATGCTGTGCAGCTGTTGGTGGAGTGGGTTACAGTGACAAACAGCTTCCCTGCTACAAAGGTGGCAGGAAATCTATCAAACTGGACAATAAAATTGCAATTGAGTTTCTTTGGCTTTTTATAGCAGCTGCATGTATCTTGATGTGTAGCTCTGCAAAATCTATCCAATTCTGCAACACTAGTCCTTTATATACTAGTTCTTTATCATAGAATGGTGTTATAAATTAGTGGTATGAATGGAGCAAAGGGTTGTAAAAAGGAAAAATAAGCAGTAACCCAATACAATTAGAGATGAAATATTAAAAAAAACAAATTGGTTACTCTTAGTAACGTTAAGGAAATACTTTTGCTCCCATAATTCCCACATTACTCTTAAAGCATACTAGAAATCAAAAACATCTGAGATGCACTTAGCATCTAAAAATCTGCCCACTGAATTATGTCCACAGCATGCTATCTCTCTCCTATATGAATTTCAAAATTGGTTTAAGAGAATGTTAATAAGAGAGACGAATTGAAATTTGATTATCATTGGATATTAGGACCATTATATACAGTCATTTCAAGTCATTAGTAAGTTTTGGTCACAGGGAGCTTCTTCTATGATTTATTCTAATTTATGCTTAAACAAAAATGGCTATGAAGCATCATCTAGCTTTACACAGTTACTTGTGTGAACTGCCAGTGTTACTTACAAAAAAAGTCCAAACTCCAAACGCACAAAAAAGGTGAAAAAATCATACCTAAGAATCTCCAAACACATTTTTCACGTCACTATCACTACGTTTATTTCAGAGTGCTTTTGTTGCTTAATTTTCATGCTCCTTTATGCTTCTGGAGCTGAATAATATTAGCATTAACATCCAAACATATCCACTTTAAATCCTTCAAAACTGCAGTACCACTACTCTACTTTAAATCTTGCCATTATTCAACTTCTGAAATAGGCTAGAGGAACAAGCAGTCCTTATATATTGACCTGAAAGCCAACAAATCTGGGAAAACTGAAATAGGAAGCTTTTATTCTCACACTATGCCAGCATGCTAGGAACTGAAAATAAGAAACAGGAGGAGTCAAACACATCATATTCTGATCCACTATGGTACTGTGCTAAAATACTTTAAATCAAAAAAAAAAAAAAAAAAAAAAAAAAAAAAAAAAAAAAAAAACTAAAAGTAACATTATCTACAAATTTCCAGCTTTTTGGTGTTTTCTAAAAACAGATTCCTTCTCTCAATATTTAGCCTACAGGATCACTGAAAATATTTTTATTTTCTCCTGTATAAATTCTAGTATAAATATATAAACATATTAAGTTACAGAATTAACCTGTAATATTAATGACTAGAAATCCATGTTAGTTTCTTAACATAGATTTAATTAAGATTTCATCCATTAAACTAACTTACAACTCATAAAAAAGTCAAAGAATAAAACAACTTAAAAGCACAAAATAATTTTTAAATTCAAAACACCAAAGCTCTGTAAGACAGAGGTGGCCTTCCTTCACCTCTCTTTCTTTCCCTAGGGACAGTTCCCTAGCAATTCCAAGCAAACAAGGCTTTAAATTTTACATTGGCTATGGAGTAAAAGGATGTTGACTTTGCTATGCCACAGTCTATACTACCTACACCCTCTGCATATTGGGGGAAAGAGAAGAAATAGATTTCTGAGGCGGCACAAAAGATGATTAACATATTTTTGTACAAACACAGCAAGATCTCAGTATAGGTTAAAATTTGGCTGTGATATCTTTGCACCAATAACCTGTATAGCCAGGTTAATGCTGTCTCGTACACTTTTATTGCCTTCCCCTAGCCAAATAATCCAATTCTGAAGCTACAAAAGACATGAATAGAGGTCCAAAATAAAGGTATTTATGTTGTTTCCAGAAATGTTTCTTCAATTCATTCAAAAGAAAAGACCCTCAGAAATACTAATCATTCCTTAGAGCCATAAAGTGATTATCAGGATTCAGATTTCTTACTTTACTTAGTTACTTTATACAAATTTAGAAATATCTACTTTACAACTTAATGCAAAAATAAAATCTTCCATTACTATTATATAGATCTTATTCTTTTTTACTGGAAAGGAAGCAGGGGAGTTGTATTTTACACTACAATACCTAGAGTGAGATTCACTAATGACTTTTATGACAAAATTTGGCACTTCCTCTTCCCGAAAAAATAGAGAGACAAAAAAAATTCTAACAGAAAAATCATGAAGGTTAATGGTCTCGATCACACTGCAAGGATTTGCTTTCTCATTATGCATCCCATGAAGGCTTAACTGAAATGTTTATCCTAAATTGATTTCTTTGCTTTTTCCTCATTTGTTTTAGAGCCTTTTGATGTTTCTAAATGAGATTTTTGTTTAAGAATAGACATGGTACGCCACCTTGTGTTCATGCCATTCTGAAAAGCCAAATCCAGTATCCAGTATCCATCAGAAATGCTCCTGAAGTGTAATTACCTAATTTTTGAAAATACTTACGAGCCAACATTAGCATCCAAATAGTATACTAGCACAATTTGAACAAGAATCATTCTTGCTTCAAGTGTTCCCACAACAAAATTAACACTCATTTGTTAAATATTTCAAACAGTTATATCCAGTAACATAAATAAAATTCCAATTTTGATATATTTCAACTGTTGATCTTCATTTCAAAACTATCACATTGTATGATCCGCCACTTTACAGTTCCCAACTTCATGACAAGCAAACAATTTCCCAGAAAAATTAAACACTCACCTTTGAGTGCGTTATTGACAGGGTATCCACCCAAACACGCCAGCCGCCCCATTCATATTTGATTGCATGGTAGAGTAAAATTCGAAATATGGCATACACCATTTCAGTTATCTTCTGTTCCTCAGAAGTCTTAGGATTAAAGCAGCAAAGGGAAAGCATCCACTCCTGCCAGACAGAGCACTGCAACAAACTCCTGCAAAATGCACGTATGTTATACAAATGCTATACAAATTTGTTACGTAATACAAATGCTATATAATACGGCTTCAAAAATCAATCTTAAGCTACATTAATTTACATTCACAGCCAAGTGAAGAACTTAACATGTGCAAAACTACTGCTGCATGCAAGCTTTTCTAATATTACATACTGAAGAGCAAGAATGCAGAATGTGCTAAACAAGTTTCTGCTAAACAGAAATGAAGCTATAATTGCTTAGAGAGGCTATTTT
>JAVCKT010014018.1:7739-30746 GCA_032273925.1 Rhynchotus rufescens
TAGGACAAATCTGATTTAAGAATCATTTCAATGCATCTTAGCTAGGTCCAAGAAGAAATTGAATTATTATTGGAATGACAAACTCAGGGAGCAAGAGAGTCACGTGACATGGAAAAAATTAGGATGCTGGTCACACAGTGATTATTCTAATAGAGCTGTTGTGAAAGTTTTCCATAATTAAATGTATTTTAAAATCTGTTCTACCGAACAATATACCTGGACATACAGTGGTGTTTACTTACAAATTCTGTTTAATAATGAGTTTACATTAAAGCATTCATAACATAAAGATATACAAAGTGAAACCTGCCTTATATCTGTTAAGAAATCTCGTTTGTTAGTTTCAAGATACTTAATCTGTGTAGTACTCTTTGCAGATCTTCTTCAAAGCATTTTTATAAGGCATATGAAGAACAGAATAGAGGGATTTCCAGTGCTGTGGTGCTCAACAGTTTATATTGTATGGGTGAGGTGGCTGTTGAATGAAATGAATTTTAGTGGTTTATTACTGGTATCAGTTACTGTAGGTATTTTATTTTTATTTTTTAATTTTTCTTTATTTCCTCTCTGCATTTTGGTTAATGTTGGAACTTACCTGCACAAAACCCCTTACCTTTCTGGGAAATATACACACTAGTGAGAGTATAAACACATCATTATACTTTCATGACAGATAAGCTTGCTCTGTTGGAGTGTAAACTCATTTTTCTTTAGGTGACCTTTAAATAGTATTGTGCTATTGGATAGGTTTTAAATCAATAATTTTGTCAAAACAAAATACAATATCCTTTTGTTTTTTCCTTTATCACTTAACCGGGTCTTTAAGAAAGAATAATGGATTTCAGTGTGTAATCTTGTACCAAAAAAAAACCCTCTAAAATTCTCTCAATAGGTCTGAAAAAATGATCTCTGTTGTAATTTCTATTGTGTTCTTCGTTGCTGTTAGAATTTATTTTTATTTTGAAAAAATGTTGCAACAGTAGGTAATACACAGTGTTACTATAATTAGTGACTTAATGCCTTTTCTGCATTCACATTGTAAAACAACAAAGTGTCCCAGGTGTGAGAAGGTTAAAATGAGAAGTACCCAGTAGTTATGAAGCAGCAATAATGAGTTTCCTTCTACTTACCATGGATTTGTGTGATATACAACTTGCAATTAAGCATGGCTTGGTGATTCAGTGATTAATGTATATACGACTCCTAAAGGAGCAGCACAGGCCTCCCGTCACATCCTTCATGATGTTTACAGCTGGGTACCTATTAACAGGAAGATGGAAAGGGCCATTTACAATTCAGTAACCTTTATGACAGTGAACTCTTTAATCAGCATTTTATTTCCTTTGTAACACTTTAGTCATCTACAAATGTCAGAATAAAATAGGACCATGAAATATTTAGGATCGGCATGTGGAAATTGACTTCTTTGATTTAAGCTGCTGTGTCTTTTCATTTTGTTGTTTTGGGAGCCTTTACTTTTATTGAAAGACAATTTATAACTAAATGCTCCCAATAGCGATTGGCATTAGGACTGGAGAATTTACAGAAATCCACGTCCTTGTTCTGTAAAACACTAAGGTATACTATGCTGTGTAATAATTTATTCAACTGAAAACATTGATTTTGGGGATTTGCATTTCAGAAGAGTGTTTTAGTGTGTATACAGCAGGCTTGGTGAATTTATCACAAAATACTCTGCAATACTTCATAAAAGTAATTAAATATGAAGTACATCAAAAAATTATTTAAGTCCTTTTTACTTATTGTGTACCTGGAATATACATAATCTTTTATCATTTTCTTAGAAAGTTTTTAGGCCCTCAAAGTTCCAGAATAATTGTCCTGCGCTTTGTTTGATGATGATGTTAGCTCTGCAGCACTAGGATAAAGGATTGCCCTCGCCTCCACAAGCTCTAAGAGAAATCCAAATCCTTCTAAGCAGGTACTTTTGTTCATACGTATGCATGCAGTTTGCGTATACAACATAAATTGGGATTTTTCAAAATCTAGTTGTGGTATTTAATTCGTGATCTCTGGAGTATTTTAACTGAAAGTATTTCTCAAACCTTGTACGTTTGGAAATGTTTTTAGAATGAGCAAACCATGAGAGACCACTGCTGGATGCGGCTAGTGCCCAGGTACACAGATACGAATATGGTGATAGCATATGTATCTTTAAGTAGCTGCTTTCTGCATTTGTCATTGCAAAATATTTCTATATCCTTCTCTTCTCTTTGTTAAAAGGTCAAGTACTTTGTCCTGATGTATAGTTAATGTAAGTGCAGTTTAGGGCTTGGGGGAGGTAGGTGGAATTTTATATACTTAATTATTAAACAAGTAAAGCTCAATTTGGCATATGTAAAGTTTAGAAAGAGCAAGTAAGCATAATCATTGGGTAAAATTTAAAAGAGATGAGATGTGAAAAAGGAGCCCAGATTAGCGTTTCAAGGAAGACAACAGTTAGGTGTTGGATGGATTTTGCTGCACAGATCAGACATGGTTGGACACTATCTACTGTTGCTTATCCTTGACTACCCCAGTGAATAAGAATACAGCTGGAGAAGCAAAGTCTGTGATAATCAGAGAGAAGATACAGAGTAGTTCATGTAATCACAAGGGAAATGCCTCACTGCAGTATGTGGTAGCCAATGTAAGATGGAAAACTTAATATATCATTTTTCTTTTTGTGGTATTCAACCTGTAGTAAGTTGCAGGTAGTAGACTCTTTGCAACAGTTTGGGTTCAGAGATGTCATGAGATGAAGACTTTATCTTTAAAAACAGAGTAAGGGGAAAATAAGAGTCAAGGCTTAGAGACAGAAGTATATACTGGTAGAGAAGGGATGAGAATCAGCATTGCTTTGTATATATTGCTTGAAAATACAACTGAAGACATAAGTTATTAAAAATGAAATAAGTGTAAACACAGTACACTCTATTGCTATGAATACTTTAGAAAGAAATATATCTATTCTAACTTTAACTAAAGAACCTATGCGATCGTAACGGAGGAAGCAAGCACACATGCATATCGGGGCCCTAATGCCTCGCTTGAGAAGATAGGCTGTGCATCCAGTGCTGCTGCTCGGTGTCTTCAATGGCAGATGTCTTGGGCCTTCTCTTGAGACTGAAGAAACTCAGGGTGTTTTTTATAGGCCTCTTGCATCTCCACTGCTGAGAAACGTTGCCATCTTTTTGCTAGGATTATTTGAATATTTATCCTCTCTTGCTACTTGACCTTTCCTGCCGGATTCTAGTTCCTGTGGCCAGCTCGCTTTGTGTTTCATGAGCTCAGTAAACCGTGGCCTTCAATTCCCTTGTTCTAGTATTTTCACTTAAGACCAGGAGTGATGAGCAAAAGGTTTCAGGCTCAATCCTTGAGCAAAGGGCCGCTGTGACAGGGATTATTATTTATTTGTCATCTTGGATGTAATAAGCTGTAGGTACAGCATCGAGAGCCCTTGATTTATTGCGCTGTCGACTGCCACTAGCAGGACGTCTGCTGTACCATGCAGGATGAATACCACACTGTCAGCTCCGTCGATCTGTCTCTGCCATTGCGCTCCCTCTCATAACACATTCCCATTTCATGCCAGAATACATAAACAATCTTTCATTATTTTGATGCCTTTTTCATATTTGTTCTTTACAGAACATAAAGTTTGAATTTATGGGTTTCCTTTACATTATTTCAACACACTCCACCATTTTCCGGGTTTGTGGTTTAACTCTCAGAAATTGGCTGCCAGGTGATTTAGTTATTTTGGCTTTCTAGTTTTATAGTTATTTAATATCACAGTGCCAGATACTGAGAAAATGTAGTGTATAGTAGGTATGGGATTTGCAGTCAGACTCCATCATCAGCTAAACATGGCCATGGGGACACAGCGTGGAAATTAAAAGCTAGACATGCAGAGCAGGAAATACTCCCCCCAACTTTCATTTTAAATTTATTTAAATACTTTCCCAAAACATTTTTTTCCTTGGATGCTGCTCTATGAACGTAATGGAGACCTGTTTAATGAAAGAGTGAAGAGCAAGCAAGCCATTTCCCTTGAATATTTGCAAGGGAATTTCTAACTTGTTGGCAGAAACATAGCTTCAGTTCTTCTCATACACTTTATTGTAGTTGGGGGAAGAGGAGGAAATACTGTCCAGAAAATTGTCATCTGCATGTTATGCATCTTTCAGATTTTTAACTGTGATCTACGTCAGTTTATATTCTCTAATTTTGTTTACCTAAGATTTTTTAATACTCTGAACCATATTATTCATCAAGCTCTGAACAACTGAACTGAACATCATTGCTCAAATGAATGAGCTTAAATGTCACTTTAAATACAGCAAGCCAAATAAGAATATATGTCAAAATAGTTTAAAATGCATTATAAGAAAGGCAATATTAAAAAAATTACTGCAATCTGTGAAGACCGTGAACCAGAAAATGTAGAACGTTTCTGCAGACGTAGCGTGCTTATAGACTGTCAATATGAACGGACTCTTAGTCTGTGGACACAAAATTAGACAGTAAATTCTTTGGGGTGTGTGCAGGGAAGGAAGGCTTCCTCTTTTGTGTTCTGCACCAAAAGCAAAGAAGAGGCATCTGTTTCTCACTGGGCATCAAGATGCTACAAACGATTTACTAATGTTAATAGCATTACTGTAAGTTATTTGGGTACACAAACGTTTGCAAGGTAATAATTCATAATTATTCTATGACATTACCCTATGAGATGCATTAATAGCTAATAAAGCTTGGTTCATTGCAGAGTTTGTGGGCAAAGCTTGCAAAGTTTGTGCATTCGAGAGGAAAGTGAATAATTGCTCTTAAATCTTCTGTTGAGTAAGGCAATGCTAATTTTTTTTTTTTTTTTTTTTTTGTCTTCAGTGAAAACACTCTAGTGTGTTTTTTAGCCCTTCCCTGAAAGGGGAGAATGACCATAACTGAAGCCACCGATAGTCTATCTGGCAAAACTTGTTCTAGTTGCCTGTGAAAATAGGCATATTTCTCCAAGATGTTAACAAATGTGAATTTCAGCGTACAAACGTGCGACAATAATTGTCAGTTCTTCCTCCTCAATGCAGCCTTCATTAGGACAGCTGGGAATATGCTTAGCTCACATTACATTGCGAGAGCTTGTTCTAGCTGCAAAGAAACCAGAGTTAATTAATATGAGAAATTTGTTTTGTGTCCCTGGTAAAAAAGGCTGTGCAGGTTGGTGTTGTCAGCAAAAGCTGCTTGTCACTTTTGACCTGCTCTGTTAAGTGTTTGATGTGTTTTCTCAGAGTAATCTGTGAATAACATTACATCCAACCGGCAGAGAAACAGAGGGAGCGATAGCAGAATTAATATCTGGAAGCGTTGATAATTATATATCAGAATCTAATTTTTAGCACAGAAAATGTGTTAATGACAGAGAAGAAAACAAAAACCACTAGCTTCTCCCAGCAGGATCCAAAGTGTCATTTATTATTTCTCAGCTGGATATCTATCAAGTTTATGGGTTAATTTTTCTGTAGACTGTTATTTATGGGTTTTTGTTTGTTTTCAGCCATCATTACTAACAATACGGTTAATAGCAATCATTTGTTATCCAGCACCAGCGGTGATGCTTCAGATGCGAGCAGTGAACTGAGAATACTCATTTGGTAGCTGAATAAGGCTTTGACAGGGCCCATTTATAACAAGCTCATTCCACAATGTCCAGCCTATTAATAAAATTTTGTTGCTGTCTAATTAGAGATGTCTGATGTGTATAGTAGCACAGCCAAGAAGACTTTCTTCTGCTGCTTTTCCGTTCTACTCTATCATACCTAAAGCATATTTGAGACCAACAGCTCACAAAATGGGAGTGCTGCTCTCTTGTTCTGTCGTTCATAATAAGCCAAATGCAATACCGACTTTGGTGGGAATGCCCTGGTTTTAAACAGAAGTGCATTGGGAGAAGGTCCCTGAGATCACCAAAAAGTTTCTCTCTTTTTTTCCTGCTCTTCTTTTTCTTCTCTTTTTTTTTCCCCTTAGCTTAAAGTAGAGATTTTATCCAAAAAAGCTTAAGTCAAATTAAATTTAATATGTGATATAATTGCACGAATGTGTTGTGTGTGTAGAGCCAATGGGGTTCATGGGTGTGACAGTATGTCTTTGGGGAAAGAGCAGCGTGAGGCTGGAGGGAAGGGGTGCTGCTGAGGAGAAAGCTCAAAAAACAAAACAACGCCCCAAAACTTTGGAGACAGGGAATCAGCAGTGATCTCTGAACGTAGCAGTATAAAAAGGGGTGCTTAGCAGTAGGCATGGAACCAAAAATAAGGCCTCTTCTAGACAGGCAACAACTCCCTCAGTATTGAGTGTGTTGTACAGCTCCTATAATGATCATATGTTTATATTAAGAGTGTCTTTCATTCAGACGTTTCAGAATATTTCACTAGCTGTGAATTAAATATCACACTCAAAGTCATCGTAAGCGCTTTGTAAGCTGAAAGTTAATTAGGTGAAAAGACAGGGGCGTAGAGGAAGTTTGCGGCCAAGGAATCTGAAGGCTTTTGTTCCTTGGTGAATTATTTCATGCCGGCTTTATATTTCTACTCCTAAGCTGTCAGAGGCATTCTTGTTCCAGTTTGTTTTTACAGGTAGAGTCAAGTATATGATAACCATGAAAATGAGTTAATTTCATTTCATAAAACAGTATTGCCTGCTTAACTATTGATTTAATGATAATGCACTTTCTTCCACTCTGCTTCTTCTTTGCCATACGCAAGCAAAACGTCTGAGGAAGTTTGTCATTTGTTCAAATTGAGGGGATTTCTTCACTTTGAAAGCAGCAGCCACATATTTAGCAAGTATGTAGACACTAATTAAAATACAGATACTAATAGAAGTTGTAATTGTGTGCTTGGAATATGGCAGTTCTGAACAGAGGAAAGGAAACAGGCAAAACGTTGAAGACTGATATAGTATCGCTTCATTGCTAGGTAACAGTTTATTTCCTTAGTCATCTTTAATGTTTTTCCGGTGTGAATTTATATCTTTGTAAATTACCTTTTGAATAAAACCACATCTATTTTTAGCATGCTATTTTCCCATAATGTTTCTTTTAAGGCAACGTGTTCTAGTGCAGAAAATTGCATGAGGGTTTAAGTTGCCAGGAACTGCTCTATGGATTTCAACTGGCAAAGGATCCGTATGAGCTGGTGGGCTGTTGTGGGGTTTTTTTTTTTTTGTTCCTAAACTGCACTTGACATGGAGCTTATCAACCCTTAATTAGTGATACATTTTCTCCCAGTGATTCCTATTGATGTTTTGTAGAGCTGAAGATGAATTGAGCCTCAACCTGACTAGAGTACGAATTGTTTTAGAAAATTCAGCAAACATCTCTCTCTCTGCTTCTCTGTCTGTCTCTCCCTTTCTCTATTCTCCCCGCTAGGAAAGGTGAAAAGCTGCACGATAGAAATCAGGTTCAGTATTAGTGGTTTTGCTTGCCTGTGCAATAGGAAACGACAAGCGTCAGGGCCTCAGTCAGCAGCGGAGGGAGACGCAGATGGGAGGCGAAAAGCTCCCTCGTGGCAGCGGCAGCGCTCGGATGCGAGCGCGGGAGCCGGGATGAAGTCAGCACTGACAAAGTGCGCGGATTGATGGATGGACGGAGCTGGGAACTGGATGTGAGGATGGATGAGGGCAGAGGGGGAATTTAACACAGACAAACAGAATGAAAGACAGAGAGGAATTGCCTGCTAAAGTATTCCAGCGCTCAGAGCCCGCAGCAATTTACTTACTGCTAACCCAGCGCAGGAGCCTTCTTTGCATCTTTGCAGATTTTCTTAAAATATGTGAAGGAACCAAGCAGCAGCAGGAGCAAGCAAATTCCTGCTAGTGCTTTTTGTTGCTGTCTTCTCTCTGCCCCTTTTCGGAGATTTGCTTATACTCGGTTAATTCAAACTGAGCACTGGCTTATTTTCAATAAGTTCACGCAGTATGCTAGAGCACAATAAATTTTCTTTCCACAGCCGTTATTTTAATGTTTCCAATAAATTTACTTTAATCAGTTATTGTTGCTTTTACTATTATAAATATAAATATTTATTTCCCTTACAAACTGTGCTCCCGTTAGGAGGCATACCTTTTATACTACATTCAGATGCATAACAATAATGATGATAAATCCATTATGTATGTTTTATTTTTAAAGAAAAAGCACTTGTTTTCCCATATATGTCTTTACTCAGTGCCATGCTATCACCATCTTTCTTCAAAAGAAACATCCTTGTGCTTCAGACAACTGCCGAATTTTATTTACTTAAGAGGATCGCAAAGTAATTTTTATTTTACCAGTCATGCCTATAGAAACAGAAGACTTTAAATTGCTTTGCTGGAACAGATCAATAGGTCTTAAGTATCAACTTTAAACATGTTTTGAGGTTTAAATCTCACATTAGTGAATAATGCAAACAGAAGTGAAGGTTCGGATACAGCATAGCAGGCAAAATGTTCTCTGCGAGCAACTTTGGGCAGTTCTGTTGGCTGCAGTAGAATTTCTTTAGACTGATACGGTCGCTTCAAAGAGTGTGATTTGGCTCGAGCTATTTACCTGCCCCATCCCCACAATGGATTATCAAGATGCTGAAGTTACTGTGATACCAAGGCATTACCGTGCAGTGTCCTGATATGCTTCCTACTAGGGAAAAACACAACTGATCAAAGTAAAGGGAAACGATTCAAGAGTTGGCCTCAGTAGTATGTTGGAAGCAGCTATTTACATAGTAATATAATAAGTTTAATTGAATTTTAACAAAGGTAATTTCATTCTCTGCATGTCGATGTATAAATTACTATTAAGGTAATTACAGTATATTGTTTTTTACTGATGTTTTTTCCCAGAGTTTCCGTGAAACACATAACCATCCTTAAATGGGGGAATTTGTCTTTATTATTAGATTCTCCAAACATATCCAGGAATGAAGCGTGGAAAGATTATGGGGAAAAAGCCAGTCCTTGTTCACGTTGCACGATATATGTGCTAATCTTTTTCTAAAGCCTGTGATCATGTACAGGAGACTGAGGGCATGGAATGTATTGCGAGTGTCTTTGCGACGTATAGGAGTTACTCATGTGAGCTATTTCTATCGTCTTCCGCTCTGCTCTGCACACTCTCTTTGAGGAATCTTTAAATCACATAGAGTAACTTTAGCCCGACTGATAGAGGAGGGAGTGATTGTCTATCCCTATGCAATGACTGCTTAAAAATCTCTTTTGGGGAAGATGGAAGCAACTGGATAATCTTTCTTTTAGAGCTTTTTAGTTAAGGTGTGATTATAAAAGATGACAAATAGGGATGCTGTTCTTAGAGCAAGTGGTAAGTGGTTTCTTAGGGATAGCAGACTTTAATTGAGGTTACATATTTTACATTTATTTAGTTGGCTTTCAAAGTAATTTGACTAACACCAGGAAATGATTTGCTGCATCCTCTGTTCTTGTGAGGAAGCACTGCTGTATCAGGTTACCTTGGGGAGGGCAAGATTGATCCTGTTCATGTACGAAGCAGAGTTCCAGAGCAGACAACCTACTTCTCCCTTTGTGATCTTCTTTTGCAAGTCAATTGCCGGGACACTTCACAAAATGATAGCTTTTAAAATTTGTGAAGGTCATGTATTTTTGACTGGGACATATAATGACAATTAAGGTCTGTAATTCATGTGTCCTAGGGTCTTAGAAGTGTGAGTCTCTTGTTTTTCAACTATAAAGCAAAATTCTAGGAATCTTAGCGTTCTGGGAATTTTCTTAGGGAGTGTGTCAGATTGTTTATTCCTGCAGATGCACCTGTATGCAGCCCTCATAAAAGCCCCCTGTGCCTTGTCAGGAGTAGGCCCCCCAGTAGGAGATACAAGGCAGATGAGATGAGGCTCAGCGCACAGCTCAAGTCTTTTCTATGACTCCCTGGTCCTGTGGTGGTGATTTGAGCAGCTGAAAGTCTACCATTGGCCTGCAGGTTGATGATTTCCTCTTAGTTCATCAAGGAAACAGGAGATGACAGATAAATCCAAGTTCTTCTCCTCATTTGGGAATCGGGGCAAGAACCTCTGTTGGAGGCTAATTGTTCGTTTGCCAGGTACCATTTTTTATACGTATGCCATTAAATAGAACTGCCAGTCAAGTATGTAAGTAAGTGTGATCTAAGGCATATCCTTCTCAATGTAACTGTATTTTTGAAGGCCTACTTTTGTTATCTTGTTATTTTGCCTTGGGGTCTATTTCCACATAGATTAATGAACCAGCAATTTCTATACTGAATGTAGATATATATAAAATATCTGACATTTGCGGCAAAACTTTTGGCAACTTTTCACATCTTGCTTTTTATCTGTAATATGTCTGTATTTTTGTAAATAGAGAATTATCTTTCTTTGTCTGTATTCCTTTGTGGGAAGCACGAAGTGGAGTTTTGGCCCTGTCATGTTCTTCAATAATCTTTCTTGGAGCCACTCCATTTGGGCACCAGTATTCAATGTTAAATGGCACAAGCTAATCTTCCTGATGTGCTTAGCTGAGGAGGCACCTGGAGAAACATTCAGTTCTTTTATAAAACTCGATTGTTAAGATCCCTGGCATGTGTCACAATAAGGACTGAAGTGCTTTATTTATGTTATAAATGAACCTGTTTTAAAAATCCTGTTTTAAGAAATAGTTCTTCAGTAAAATTCTTCAACTTCCAAAAATGTGTGACAATTTGCCATGCTCATACGTGGGCAATATGAGAAGATAGGTTGGTTTGCTTCTCCCTTATTGTCACAAAATCTCTTTCCATGTTGGTTAACAAATTGAACTGAAGTTTCAAATGTCCTTAAAATAGACTTTTTGATGGGGGAATGAAGGGTATTTAACTGCCTTTTTCACAGTTCTTTAGCTACCTTTCAGGTAATTCAGTAATTCAGCACTATGTTAGTTCCTGATTTAAAATAGTAAAAATACCATTCTGCTTTCTAATGAGGAACTTGCTGATGACCGAATGACTTGGCTTTGTTAGCCAGTGTATTGCAAATCATCTCTTGTAGTTACTGGATTATTTTCTGGCCTAGTCTTCTGGATGTACGTTCCTTAATACTTGATATATGGTGCATATATATATATTTGTAGAGACTCTTTTGTTACTGCAGCTAAGATAGAATTTATGCTGCAAGTTCAGTATTTATATTAAAATATAAGACAAAAAACACACTAGTACAGTATGAGGCTTGTGTAGCAGTGATAATCTTCCTATTGTACGTTGAAAAAATTTATCCTCATGTTTATTTAAAAAAGAAATCATCAGGCACTGCAAATAAGAAGAGAACAAATGGCTTTCCCTTTATTGAAATTTTTACATTTACTGTGTACTCAGTCTGATAGCCTCTGTTGCTTACCTTAATTTTTATAAACAGTAATGTCAGTAACATATTTCCTGCACATAAGAAGAAAGCAAAACTGTTTATAATAAATCTTAGTGTGGTATGTGTGCTATCATTTCCTTCATTTGACCTTGGTGGAGCAGGCTGATGGGGCAGTGAAAAGTATGATATGAAAAATGAGTGAACAGAGCGAGGTGAGCAGTGAATCAGTCTTGTGTGTGATTAGCTGTGAAAATCTCACAAACATGACTCTGAGTCACTTTTCTTCTTTCTTTCTCTCCTGTTTCTCTCTCTCAAAGGTATTTCTTTCCTGTGTATATTAGTCATTTAGAAGTTAACTAACAGAACTGAGGTACTCTTTTAATCCTAGCTGAGGTTTTAGCTGTTTTAAGGAGGGAGAACAATGGTAAATGCAGGGTCTGTGGGGATTCACTATAGTAAATCAGTCCATCTAGGTTTATCTATTGCTAAACAATAATAGTAGTCACCCCATCGTGTTTAGAGACATGAATGCGACGCTGCTTTCAACACAGCACTGCAAATCTGCGGTTTTAGCTGTAGATTCAGTGACTCATTCCTGAGATCTTGTTTTGCCATGTCAAGCACTGTGAAAAACATAATCCTTTTGCAGTAAGACAAAACTCGTTTGAAGCTGGCATATAGATGGCCTGAGTCTTTTTACCAATTTGGGTTGTGTTATTTTGTGTATCTTTTCCTAGATGGTGCTTTTAAAATGCATCTGTGTGAGGTGTCAGGATTAGTTTTTCAAACTTTGGAGTGAAGGTTTTAAGTAGGAGGGTGGTCTTGTCCATTTAAAAAATGACAAACTTTCAAAAATGATTACGTAGTTTGCCTTTGTTAATGGATTCACTGTAATCTCTGTTACTACATTGAATATTACAACAATTTTATACTAATGCCAAGGCTAAAGTGTATTGTGAGATATTTCATTATTCCTTGTGTAAAAATACATTTTTGAATGAATAAATTCTCATCTAACATCCAAGCATCATAAGAAGCTTGGAAAAACGATGCTTATGTGGTAGATATTTTCCCCAGGCCTTGGGATGCTAATGTACCTTCTGGTGGTAAGATCCAAAGATGAGCTCAAGAGCCTTGCTGTTCTTCCCCAGGCCTACTGGCAACCAAGGGGGCTCTAGTGAACATCTCCACGAGCACCTACATATAGACCCTGCTTCTGAGTGTTCCTGTAGCTGCAGAGACCACTGTGACTATCCTATATCATTCCTGGCACCTTATACTGTCAGTAAGATATTGCAGCCCTTCGGAGCCTCTGCTTGCTTCACATGTTTTCTTACACTTGAGTCCTTGGCTTGAAGGGGTTGTGGATTCTTTGTTGTCCCTTCCTGGAGCTGTAGGTTGATAGGGCAAAGCATGTGGATGAGGAAGCGCTTCACAGGGTTGAAAAACAAAATCACTGGATTCTTCTTTTCCACATTCCCCAGAATATTGTGTGTGTTTGTGGGATATTTTTTTCCAGGCAATTTCACTGTCTGCTGGAATTTTATTTGAGTTTCATAAACAAATGAACTGCCATTTAGAGGGGGGAAAAAAAAAAACCAAAAAACTTTTAATCCATCTCTGTCCTTGTCCTGTTTACTGTCATGTTTGCCATTTTGAATGAGTTTTTCTCCTCACCCTGGTAAAATTCACACTTCAAAGGCGCTAATTGTTACTCAGATGTGTATCATCTTAGGGAGCTGGCTATGCATGGAACCATCAAAAGAACTTCTTGCAGTGTTTCCTTTAGGCAGGTTTGCACTCTTTAAGTGTGGGAAGAAAACTGGTACGACCAAGAGAGCCTTTTGTTCCTTGTGTATTTGGAAGGTTTTGGGGACTTGTACTGGAAACAAACCTTAGATGCTGTGTTTTTTCTACAGAAGGCTTTGACAAATCATAATGGACATTGCCATTTTTGAAGAGACATAATAAGTATAGGGACTTACTATTGAACTCATTTTGTAAATAGGAATATTTAGTGGTCAATGTAGTAACAAACGTTTTTAAGAAGAAATCCTGAAAGCTCATTAGCTCAACTTCACCAAGTAACAGGACCACAAGAAGGTATATCCTGAATATACCATGTCTCCACAGTCTCCTGAGAATTGAGACATTGACAATAGAGCTTTTTTCTACTTAAATAGTTGACTATGTAAGAATCAACTTTTATTTTAGTGACTTTTGTTCTGCATAGCATCTCCCTTGTTCAGATATTTATGAATGTGATTTTTCCCCACTGAAAAGCAACTTCTACAGAGTGTGTTTATGCACAGTGAGCAGAAATACATTTTTTACATTGGCTTGAATTTCAGTCTGATGTATCACCTCATTAGCAGCTCCTGTTTTAGAAAATATTGAAAGATTTGAGGGGGAGGGGCACAGAAATTCATTTTCAGCCATTAACCTGCATTAATAACAGTCTCAAATAGGTCCAGAAGTGAAGGTATTTATAATAAAGCTTTGATTGAAATATAACACGTTTTACACTTCTGGCACAATACAAGTGTTATACTGGGTACCATTTATTATTTTCTGGAAACTCAAGTAGGCAGAAGTGTATTTGAAGAAGGGAAGGGTATTTTCACTAAGACATTGCACTAAACTAAATCCCATCCCCTTGCCTCCTCATCTTTTTGCTTTTTCTCCCCACCCCGCCAACCCTCCACCTGCTGAAAATTCCACCTGTCCCTTGTGAAGGGTTTTTGGCATCTCCACTAATGAGCTGATGCTGTCAAATTCATCTTTTTTTAAAGAGATTCAGAATCTGTTCTCCAGAGGTGAAATATCAGGGCTTTCAGGCTGTATTCTTCTTGTAAAATATAACCCAGATCCTTTATGATGAAATAGGCACTTTAGAGGCACCTGGGCTTATCTTTCAGTTTTTCTGCTCAGCTCTGTTATGCACAAAGGTCTTTTTCTAGGTGACATATCATGTTGTATTCCAAAGTACACTTTCTTTTAATTTACAACTTAATTTTCAACCTAATTCAGAAGATTGATACTATAATGCTATTTGCAGAAGTATTGAAATGTCAGTAAGTTTTATTGTAGTAATAAAGAGAATTCCATATATCACACACTCTATAGGGATCCTTGCTTTTTGCATAGATCTTCATAGCAACAACCACTGGCTAAATGCTGGCAATCATTAATTTTTAAAGAAGACATGGTTATGATGAGTTGAGAAATTAAGGCCATAGTGAAGAATGAACTTTAATTTTTGACACTTCTGTTAGAGTCTAAGAGGAAACGGAGGTAGATGGGGGGGACAAGGAGAGTGCGGGGGAAGGAAAAAAAAATGGCCCAAATCCCAGGTTCCTAATACTTAAAATGCTGTCTGCTCGTAAAAGATTTCAGTCAGGGAGAGGCCATCTTCGAGCTTCTCTTAACAAATGGGTATCAGTGGTCCATGAAATAATCAATGTCGATAATCCATCCTAGGTTCTGCCAATATGTTAATGGCTCTGCCGCATCGTTATTGCTACACAGCCATAAATCATTTCTGTACCAGAATGCTTAGCAGTCGAGAACTCAAACCCCTAGCCCGAAATAAAATGCTGTCTCTTAACAATTAATGTCCAAACATTTTGCAGCTTTGTGCCTTGATTGTTTTCAGATGCTAAAAAAGTAAGTAGGACAGATTGTAAATCAATAGAACAATAAGACAAAGTGTTTTAATAATAGAAAGACTCAAAGTAAATCATAGTTCTGTGTTTATTATTGCTTTGGAGGTTATAAATAAATAGTACCAACTGGTAAAGGTTTAGTTAACAAGGAAATATAAGGCTGGTATTGACATTTTGGGCATATGTTACATTACGTTTTCACTTGGGAAGAGAAGATGAGGAGGAAGATGGGCTAGTTTTATTATTTTTGTCTTTAAAATGGCAGAATGGGGAGCTAAGGGACTCTTACACCTCTGAAGCATCATCCTATAGGCAGGTCTTATCCCCTCTGCCCAGCAGTAGGTCAGTAGAGTCTGGTAGGGGCTCGGAGCAGGAGAGCTGTGCTGAGCTGCAGGCGAGCACGGGGCTTCGGACTGAGAGAACAGGGTTGCATCAAATGGATCTGACTAGCCTTGGTCTGTGTCAATTTAGCTCACTATTAAAGGCAATGTAAAATGTGATGGGAAGTCATTAACTCTGTATTGTGTATTTACACAGCTTATTCGTGCCAATTGCTGCTGCTTGTGCTTTATTTTGGTGGGATGTGACCGCTGAATAAACGAAAGTGCAAGGGTGAATATTTCTGTACAGAAGAAGGCCATACGTGGCCATTTCTCTACTTTTGTTCTATGTTGAGAAGAAGAATTACGTAGGCCCTTTTATTCCAAACATTAATACTGTTTTATTTGCTGTTTTATAACCACGGAAGGCAGTACTGTTGTTGAACAGGAAACATATTAGTTATCACAAGGAGGCTGAATCTATGTAGTATAACATTAATGACTTTCCATCAGGTGGTAAACTATTTTCAATAGCAGAGAATGCTGCTATCTATTTCTAAGTGAGCTCTCAATGAGGAAAAGCTTTTTTTATTTATTTTTTTATTTTTTTTTCTTTCCCCCTAGTTTTGATGTGTTAAGATTCAAACATCTCATGTCACACAGGGCCAAAATAATTCCCTATACATCTCTATATACACTTAATACGTTATCTTAGAGTTAGAATAACTAATGGAAAATGACTTTTTAAAAATATTTTAAGGAACCTAACACGTCAACTTCATTCAGGTCTTATGATCAGCGTCTGTTGTGGCCTTTTGTATAATTTTTTTTCTGTTTTGTTGCTTATATTCAGGGATGATACTTCATCTGAACTGATGGTTTTGATGTTAGTATTTTAAATGGCAGTATTGATCAAACCAGCCTAATACTGGGTTTGCATAATGCGTGGTTCAGACTCAATAGGTCGAAGCTAGTTTGTTATCTAAAAAACACAGAACAAAACAACAGAAAAAAAACCCTTTCTTCAGATGAACGCAGGGAAGAAAGCTAACAGTGGAAATGACAAGTAGGCCTGTGGAGTTATTTATTTATTTATTTTTAGAACACCGTCTTGCCTAGCATTAAGTAATTTGATTATGGTTGTAGTTTATTTTGGTGCTCAGGATGTACAGGCAGGAAGGAGCCAGAAAAACAGTGGCTCAGTATAGACAAAAGGACAATTAAAACTGATATGACTCTTAACAGAAGTGGCAACAGCAGCCAGGATGGAAGTAATTTATTCAAAAAATTGTCCAAATGCATAAACTCCACTGATGTATGGTATGGTGGTGGGACAGTGGAAAATGTGATAGTTGTTTCCGTTGTGTGAATTACTCAGGCAGGATGCCTTTGTGAAGTATGGGGGTTTGTTTAATGTTCTGACAACAATTTAGATCCTGTTATGGTTATTGCAGTGTAATGCAGTAGTAAAAATTGAACATGACACACCAGCAATTTATTATTTGTATGTTTTTTAACCTTGAGTATCGGATTGTTTGTCCAAGCATATCCTTTGATTTGCTATGAAATTTATTGTTGATAAAAACAATCAGATTTCCATTAGAAGCAAAAAATTCATTTTTTTGCCATGAACCATAGATTTAGAAAAAATTCAAGCTCGGCTGCAGGACTTATGACAGGTAGGCTTATGACATTATATGGTAATTCAGCATGAAAGAATAATTGTGACACTCTACTTGGTGCTGGAGTATAATCGTGCTGTGAGGTTCAATTCACTGAAAGGCCAAATTATCTTCAACTACATTAGTCTGACAACCTATAATGCTTTGCAGAGGCAATTTGTAGATGTTTCACAGAATGCCAGCAAACATGGCTTACCATTATGTTACCCATTAACAAATTTGTGTAGAGGAAAAAAAGTAACTTTTCCATTTTCTTAACTGTTTTCAAGTTCTGGAATACGATAAATGTGTACAGGGTAATAATAGTGTATGCTTTGCTATTTGGTATTCAGTTTTAAATGTGCAAGGAACATTAGAAGATATTAATTTTTGAAGGGTACTTTTTTAGGAAATATTTGGGTTTGGTTTGTTTTTTTTACACTTGAACAGCAACATCTTGTTTCTCTTGAAAGAATAATATAGAATATGAGTTCAAGTTACAGAAAAAAAGCACAACACACTTGTGCCATGGAAAGTAAACAGTAGTGAACTCAGAAATGCTGCTTAGTGACAGCTTAGACTTTGAACGTGTGCGTGACTTTTCTCTCCTGATCAAGTATGAGCCCTGGCTGTTGGAAAATGGCATGGATTGACTGCCTTACACGCACACACCATCCATCTGTGCCGTTCTGAACTTCAGAGCAGCTGTATAAACGTGCATTTTGTTTGGGGCTGAGTTTCTTGTTTCCCTTTGAGTTGCCTTAATTCCCACCTTCTCGCTGAAGCTGATCTGGATTTGAGTGTTACTGTAGTACATAGACAGAATCAATACTCAGTTGGCAGTGAAATGTATAGTCATGATGAAGATCAGTACTCTGTGATCTCATCCGGGTGTTAAATTTATACCATTGCAGGAATGGGTTATCCCTTTCACAGCAAAAGCATTAGAAAACACCTTTGCGTGAAAATTGGTTAGATAGTATGTCACAGTGTGAGGGTTTTGCCACCTACATAAGGTGGCAAAAGGTGGCATTTTTCCATGCCTACATTGTGGAAGTAAGGGTCCCCTGAGGGGGGACTGTGCAGGAGACGCTACTGGTGAGCCCCATTCTGGGGCACAGTGTTGACCACCCTGTGGCTTTTCTGGTCACTCCAACCTACACAGATTGACATCATTACAGTGCAGTCATTGACAGTGTGTTTCCTTAAAATGGAATTTAATGAATTGGCTTAGCAAAGCTATCTGAAGATAGAAGTTGATATGGAAGTACTTTTGCTTAACCTCACTAACCAGAGTTGCTTTGCTGGTATCTCATAGCTATTGTAATGTCTCTAAGGCATTCTCCCCATATTTTTACTACTTATGTATATGAAGGCAACTGAGACTTTTTTTGTGGTGAAATGAGGTGGGGGAAAAAAAGAGTTGTTACTGCAGAAGAATATCTTGCTGATGCTTAAATTCAGAGAAGATAGAAGGGCTATATTGGTACATTGAATTACTGAAGTTAACCTTATTGTGAAACAGTAACTCTTGGTACAAGCCTCTCTGGAGAAATATTTATGGAAGTCTGCAATCTGATTTTTGCTTTTGTCATCCTCAAAGTAAAACACATCCATATATCTGCCTCTACTAGCTGAAGATAATTCTGGAAACTAATTCAAAGCTACTTACCACTGCAGATGGAATTTTTTAAGACCATTCATAATTAAACTTGTAGAAGGGTTTAAGCATTGAATTCAATACAGATAGAAACATATGCCTTATTGGTTCTTAAGTCTGCTTACCTCTTTAACAATATTTTCTGATGGAGAAGTTACTGAAAGAGAATTGAGTCTTTGATTTTGATTTTTGGGAGAGTTTCAGGTGATTCTTCATGTTGGAGTTCCCATTAAGGTGGCACACACTTCTTTCTTGTTCGTAGTGAATAGCAAGCAAAGGAGCATTCGGTACTGCAATACCCAAAGGGAAGGATATGAGTGACTAGACAGGGAATGGGGTTTGTTATCATTATTCCAGTAGTCACAGGTATTGCATGAAATCACTGGCTCTGGGCTCTTCATTACTGCTCCTGAACAAAGCAGCCAGCATTATTCCTACTGTGCTTTTTTATGGCATGCACTATAATGTATTTGATAGCGATGGTTTGTTTGGTGTGTGAGGATTGGGGTGTGTATATTTTTATTTACTCAGTAAATTAAGCCTTGGAAGAGATCTAGGGAAGAAAAAATCAATTAGAAAATTTTCACTGAGGGTGACATTGTAGGAAGACCAACCCTTATAAGAATCTGGTCATCTAAAGATTGTTTTAAATAATTTTAAATTAAGTATTTGGGGTAGCTTCAGTTCTCAATGTTACAAGACAGTAACTTCAACCAAGTAGTTTTAAGGAAGAAAAAAAGGAATCTTGATTAAATACTATGGTGGGCAAAACTCAGAATGGAAGAAAATGGATAAATTGTGTGCCCTTTAGAACACAGCATGCATAAGCCTCCACTCAATGAAAAGCCACCTGCCAGAGCAATGCAATTAGTTATTTTCCTTCATTACCTGGGGTTATTGTAGTGCGTAAAATAAAGTTGTCTGCAGAACAAGATTTGTCCTCTAAAGAATTTCTTCATGTGTTCACAAGAAATTCATAGGTACATCAGCTGTGGGTGTACAGGAGGACACTCAGGTACCCAGACCTTATTCAAATTCAATGAAGATCTTCCTGCCCTTTTGTTCAGTGCAGGATCGCTTCAATTCAGCACCTAGCCCGTGTTTTGAAAGACTTGGACAACTTTGTTACAGGGTCAATACTTTTCTTGGTACGTTACGAAGTTAACAAAAATGAAATGTCTTAATATACTGAAACAAACAAACACAAAAAGAAACAAGCTTCCAAAAGATTTGCTTCAAACCTCTGCCCTTTTGGGCTATTACTTTTCGGTTTTAGCGTGTGGCATACTTGTACCTTTGATATTCAATTGTCAGTATGTAGGACAGGAGATGTCTAGAAGAATGATGCAATGCTAAAAGAAGAGGAATCTGCCCAAACAAAAGGAAGTTGCTTTTTAATTTTTATGGACAATGCTTGAAGGAAAGCATAGAACATCAGGTGAGGAGGTAGTTTTACAATGAGGAAAAAGGGTTTATAGGGGGGAAAAAAATAAAATCATCTCAGGTAACAGATTATTTTGCAGGCTATAGAGTCCCAGTTGTATAGTTAAGGACATGCTGCAGCATTAATGTTTACGCATAATGCTTTCCAAGTAATTTAGGCTGAACTGCCACCGACTTACTTAACATTTATAGGTCAACCACCTGCAGAAAGGGCATATAGGTAGATTATTGTTGACTTTATGGCTATGGAAGCTGGCTAATCAGTGAGCATGCTGGGAAATAACTCGTCACGCTCGACTAGCTTTAACACCAGGCCCTTTGATTTCTTATGGGTACAAGGTAACACGGTCATTTCTCAGGGCCGAGGCTCTTGCTGAGACAGGAGCTGGCGTGTGGTGGGGAGAGCAAGTCTTTATTAAAAAAAAAAAAAAAAAAAAAAAAAAAAGGTGTAAAAGAGTTCAGAAATAGAGTGCACATGCAAAATGAAATAATTTAATCGTTCCTTGCCAAACATATTGTAATATTTACAGTGAAGCTGTTGCCTCCGTAAGCCAAGTTGTAGACTGTGTGTTAGAAGGTGGTTGCTTTCCTCTTTGCAGAATCTTCTGCTCCCATCTGTGTTCCCCCAGCCCTTGCATGTCCCAACGTGTGCATCTGAAGACAGGTCATTCTCCTGTATCAGTTACTCTTCTGAGTGCTTGTCTGCACAGGGGTACACGTGCTCTCTTGTGTGATAATTGACAACTTTTACCATCTAAAGTTCATAGAAAAAAGGCTAGAATGCATAATGAATTGATTTGCTTTATTTGGGCCCTTGGGTTGTAGTGCAGGCATCTCTGCTAGTGTTCGTGTCGCTGTCTTGATTCTTAGGCTCCTCTTATGACAGATGAAGAAACTCAAATGCTTTGTGTACTGAAGAACAGAGCCCCAGTTGATGTCTAAAACATCCAAATACAGTAGTCCGAGTTTAATCCTCTATAGGGAACCCACATGAGATTCATTTCTCACTGATGGTAAAAGCTAGAAACCTTCAGTTAATATTCATCATTAATTACAGATTTTTTTTTCTTCCAACTATTTTCCACTTTTCAGAAAACTGCAGGGTACTTATAGGTATAACTGATATTTAACACAATATATGTCTCAAAAGATAAACTTGTTCAAATTTCAAAGGTTTCAAACTTCCTTTATGCTTGAAGGCATGATATATTCATTTTTTTCTTCTTCAACTATGTTCATACAATATTTTCTGTGTACATCTCTACATACGTGTGCTAATAAATGTAGCATATTCTTTTAAAGCAAAAGATACAATTTCAGCATAACAGTGGAGGGAAAAATATAAAATATAAAAAAATATAAAAGAGGATTGCGTTGATCTATGAGCATATCAAAAACTGAACTGTGGGGGTGTACTTTTTCTAGTTAGGTTCTTTCATGTTTGCACTGTGTTGACTTTGACAAAAGATACTCAGATGGGTAATGTAAAGCAGAATAATTAAATTAGAGAAGAAGCATATATGTTTTTTTTTTTTTCTCCCTAAATGCTAACATATTCCTCTGGCTGATAGTCTCACATTATCAAAAGCAACTTGAGAATATTTTAATGAATAAGTTGGTTTTCTAGATTTTCAGATTCTTCTCTCTAGAGATGAATGCCTGCAGTCTTTCTGAAACGATGGAATATCAGCATTTGACTTGCAAAGTATCAAACTGCAAAAAGCAAAATTGAATGGACTCATCAGGCATAAAATCATTTATGTGAAAGGTAGTGGACATCTTAGTAGTGCTAGAACCATCAATGAAGGAAGATAACTAGAGCTGAAAGTTTAGCTGTATGCAACATTAACACAATTAAGTTGAGGTATGGCCAAAAAATGGCACTCCAGGAGAAATCCCAAATGTTTTAAAATATTTTAATCATTGGATAACTTGAATTAATTTTTTGATTTTGATAAGTTTCTACCTTTGAAGTTGAGATATATATATATATATGTATATATCTTGGTGTCTTAGGTAGTGATAAGAACAACCTAGTTAGCAGCTAAGCCTTGCATGTGTAGTACAGCTGGTATTTAATTCTCTTGCTCTAACTAGGAGGATGTGTGTTATTCACATTTATTTCAGCAACTAGATAGCTTCAGCATTCATTTTCCTTTTTTGTGTGGGAAAGTGCTAACTGGCTCATTTCTTATTACTACATGAGGTTCTTAATCGTTGTTTATAAAACTAGTTGGTTTTAGATTGAGAGTCTGTTAAATTTGAAAGCTGCATTTTGATTTATGCAGTCATCCATTGTACATCAACGCTTTTTTTTTGTTGTTTCTTTGGTTTTGAAAAACAGCCAGTGGAAAATAATGTTGTTACAGTGATGACCTGAATTTGGTAGTTTTTAGTCACTGCACCTTGAAATTTTACAATTAGTGACTTTAGCTGATTTCATTTGGCAGTGAATTAGAAGATGGGAAATGAGCTTTTCTACTTTTCAAGTTACTGCTAAGTCATTCTGAAGTTGGAGCTGTTTCTTGATCAGAACTTGCTTAATATAAATTTTTAGGTTATGCTGAATGAGGAAGATGTCACTGTGTAGTATTCTGTCTTTCAAAAGTGTTTTGACTTTCCATCAAGTTCCAGGTGCTAAGCTGGTGGCTTCCTCTAGTTGACTTGTTTGGCTTGAGGGCTGGTGTAGCAAAGGAGTCGTTTATTTAAAATTCAAATTATTCTGAGATCACGGTAACTTTAGATCCTGTAATATTAAAGTCACAATTAGATTTTCTTTAAACAATATTCTTTAAGAAAAAAAAAGTAAATCGGGAAATCATTTGTGTGAGTGTATTAATTTTTAATCCGCTCTGATGGGATTCTGCATTATCAACAAATGTTCTTGCAGCACAATGTGTT
>JAVCKT010014019.1:6288-23171 GCA_032273925.1 Rhynchotus rufescens
CTTGCTAATGTTACCTGCGAAGCCTGCTGCCTCCCCACCATTGCAGGAAGGAAGATGAGTTTTAATGAGCAGTGAAGGGAGTGGAGAGAGAAATAAAAAGAAAAGTAGTTTAAACTAGAAGTGGTAGTTCTGGTAGTAGATGGCATAGATCTATGTATGCACATGTCAATGAGGGTAAGGATCAGATTGAACTTGATGACTGGGGCTTGCCAGGTGACTCAAGGTTTTTTTTTTTTCAGTCAAATGAGGGACTGATTCTTGGTCCTTCTTTCTTTAATGGTTTCTTCATTTCCTGACTCCTCCTTGGCTGATTCAACAGAAACAGAACTGCAGCAAACAGCAAAGTATATTAACATTTTGAAGAGGGACATCTGCAAATCATGGACTACCAAGAAGTTGTAGTAGTGTTTGAGAACATGTCTATACCTGTGCAACACATGGTCTTCACAGAAGTCAGTCTTGAGTTATTACAGGCAAGTGCTGAGGTTAGATCTAGATATGACAGTGCAAGATGAACAGCTAACAGACAGAGTCACCAAGTGTTTAAATAAGTTGTTCAATGCTATATGGAGGTGGTAACTAGGACTAACAAGGGCAGATCAGGAATGGAATGTATTCAGCTGTGAAATAGCCTCCCAAGGGCAAAACCCGAGGAATCATTTCCCAGAAACCTTAAAAAATGACCATTTTTTATAGCCAAAACGCTATTAGATATGCAGCAGAGAATAACCTCCTTCTCTATTGTCCATATCTTTGGAAGACAGAGAAATTGTGCAAATGAATCTTCTTTCTCTAGATGTGGCCATCTGAGATCTGAATTTCTTAAGGTCCCGTTCTTCTCCCTGGCATTAAGCCTACCCTTAGATTCTACTTGACTTAGAGTCAAAGCTTCCTCAATTTTTGGCCTGCATGATAAATCCTCCAAAAATAAGGGGATGTCAGATATTAACCTAGTATCTGATGAAAGGCATCATGCAGCTGGTTCAACATAAGTGTGCAGCTTATTCTCATCAGTCATTTTACATATAAAATGTTTGTGTCCTGCACTGACTTTGCTTCCTGGGGAGTGTTGGAGATGCCGTGTGCCCCAAAATACAAACAGTGTTTCATCTATTTTATCCTTCATAGCTCCTGTTGGGAGTTGCTGTTATTTCATGAAGTGCATTGTGTGTTGGGCCCCAGAGTGCACTAATGGCCTATAATGGTCCTGACCAGCCTTATCTGGGGTCTTCACTCCATCTCTGAGTGGGTGGGAAGGCTTAGATCTTCCGTCCTTGCTTGAGCGATGGGTACATGTCTCCAGTCTTGTCTTGGATGCCTTGGACCTACATCTTATTTTCAGTCCTGTCTCTGCGTGTGTCTCCCTGCACCAACCCTGGGCCTGGTTCTTCATTGTCTTGTGTCTGTGACTACTGAGAAATTGATGAAGGTTGTACCTGTATCTGCCCAGCTTGGGCAGATCCTGTGGGACTCCACTCCGTTGGTGATGGCACTGCCCTGGTTTTCCTCTGCTCCAAATGCACTTATATTAAATGACTGCATTTTAAGAGAGTTAACTGAGGTGGATTCTTTTTACCACTCTGAACAGCTTGTGCTTGATGTGTAAGTAGTACTGCTGAGTGTTTCCTTAAGAAAATACTGTATATGCCTCTTGCTGACAGCATGATTTTCTGGTGGTTTCTGGGAGGGCAAAGAGGCTGATGTTTGTGTAAAAGGGAAGATAACAGGCCCAGAAAAAGTTCCCAACAAAGAGGACAAAACGGTTCCTTCTCAAAAGTCTGTCATAAACAAAATTCTTCTGAATTTCCTCCTTCCTTGGCAGAACACTAAAAATACCATTCTGCTTGTGCATCTGAGGGAACCTGGCATCATTTATCATTAGGAATTATTAGGAGTATCTTCATATCTGTCTTGCTGTCTTCTTCCAAGTGTTTCCCCTCCTCCCCCACATTGTGCTTTTGCATTCACTGCAGGGAAGGAAGTATGGCAAACTGCTGGGATTTGATTAAATGCTTGACCTGCAACTCATGACCAAGAGAGCAGATGTGTCTCACACTCAGCCAAATCCTTAACTGGGACCTTCTGCGTACAGTAACAAGGAACGTGAGGCTCCCATAGTTCTGTTTTCTTACTCTTTGTGACTGGACTGTCTGCGAGATTTGATTTTGTCCTCATCTGGGGTGCAACAGGCACCCACATATTTCATAAAATCACAGAATCATTAAGGTTGGAAGGGACCTGTAGAGGTCATCTAGTCCAACCTCCCTGCACACACAGGGGCACCCAGAGCACGGGGCACAGGGCTGCGTCCAAGCAGGTTTGGAAGATCTCTGGAGAAGGAGACTCCACAAGCTCTCTGAACAGCCTGTTCCATGGTTCTGTGATTCGTTTGCTCTTTGAGGTCCCACATATTATTCACAAAGTGCAAGTGTTAGAATATTTGGGTTTGGCCTCCTAATGATTGCTACCAAATACAGAGAAGAGAAGGAAATACCTCTGTGTTTGATTTGTCCTGATGAAGTGTCTAAGGCCCCAGGAACACTGTTGGGAACTTCCACCTTACTGTTGACTTATGTGGAAGATGGTTAAATAACACGCTAGGCAGCAGATTAAAGTCTTTAAATAGGTTAAAAAATAGGTTGCCCTTTATCCACAGGGGGAAAAAAAAATGCATTCTCCCAGTTCCTGCAGAGCAGGTAACTTGTTGTTGGCAGAATTTCTGCGCCTGAAGGCGACACTCCATGATGTGTCTCATAATAGCTGCACGGCACCTGCTGCGAGCCGTGGGATTTGGAGCGGAGCTACCGGCCTGGCCGGGAGAGCAGCGCGCACAGCTGGCTCCCAGCTGCCTTCCCCTGCCTCTTGCCTTGCGCTGCCTTCTGCTCCCCTGTGAAAGGCACCTTCCCTGGCCTTGTCCCGTGGCTGCTTCCTCCCACGGCTGGGCAGTCCCTGGCTTGTCCGGCCGGGCCGTCGTGGACGAGCTTTGTGTCCGCGCTAAGGGAACGCGGGAGCGGAGCAAGCTAAACCTGTGTGACGGGCAGCACGCAAGTGGGCAAGAGTCTTTCTGCTAAAATATTCGCTAGGGATCTGCAGTGGCCACTCAAAGTACAGGGCAAACTGGAAAGCTGAGGCAGGTCTGATAGAGCAGCCTGATGGAGACAGCAGGGGAAGGAATGCAAGCTTTTCTTTGGAGTAGGGAGGAAGGATGTCCCATGTTTGATGTTTATTGGGTAGAACAAAGTCTAGTGCTGCACATGAAGCTTCCCTAGTAACTTGGGGGACACTTCTGTCTGTGCCCCAGTCCTTTACCTATGAGACTGCTTGCAGGAGACTTGTTGACCCACGTACAGAGACTCTCTTGCAGGGGTCTTTGAAGCTCTCAGAAGTGATCCCTTGTTATCACACATAACTGTCATGAATATCACAAACTCCAGCTCCCAAGCAGATGCTTTGTTTTGTTTTGACCTAACTGTGCATGCTGGAAGTATGTACTAGAAGCCAAAGGCTTTAATGGCTTGTGTCCTTATTCTGGATACAGCCCAGAGGCCACCTTGTTTGCCTTGATCCATCCTTCATTTCTAGAGAGAGGAAGTAGTGCTAAAGGTTAGTGAGGCTGACGGTTCAATCACAGGAGACAGGGAAGGAGAGAGAGCCTGTCTGATGCTGTAGCTACAGAAGGAGTGGGGGACTATTCTGTGTTGGGTCCCAGCGATGCCCTGCCAAGGTGCCCCTTACGAAGGAGGGTATGGGAACAAGAGTGTAGCAGAGCAGAGAAAAATCTCTGCTTCTCAGGGACTAGTTTTATTGAGCAACAAGGAGATTACCTAAGAGGTCCTGCAATGTCATTTTCATGCCTTGCAGCTGGGAAGACTCTGAGAAACAGTTAGGAGATTGTGGGAATGCTTTTGTCCTTCTCCAGCTGGTGCAAATACTCCCTAGAAGCCTCCTGACGGTACAGGAGTCTGCCATTCCAGAGGAGGATAACAAGGAGAGGCTCCTCTTCACTTCACTGTACATTTTTTAATGAATTGGGATGTTCCCTCCCTGTATGCCCAGGCAGAGGATCAAGGAAACACTTGCGATCAGTTCTCACTGAGCTACCAATGAGATGTGAAAGGTCCAGGGTTGAAGATACCCTTGAACGAAGTCCTGCTGGCTTCTTTGCCATGATAACGTATGGAGCTTCTTTCCTTAAAGCCTCTTGCACAGTCAGGCCCCAGCGCCTCGTAGCGACCGAGTAAATTGCCCCTTCCAAGCCTTGCTTTGCAGCATCTTATCCAACTGTCCCAAATACTCTCCTTGCCAGTGGAAGCTTGCCCTTCACAGTAGCTCTTCGGCATGCAAATGTCAGAGGATTACATTCCTCCTCTACAGGCATCCCACGTACAAAATGTTTTCTACAGTGTAACTCAAGGAAAGCCACTGTGGCTATTTTTCATGTAGTTGGGGGCAATTTTGCTCTACAGTCCAGGCTGTCACTTCCATTTCTTGCTTGGCATGCACTGGAAAGGCCCTATTTTCACTGACAGCTTTCCTCACTCTGTATGCTCTCTCCTGCTGTATTCACTTCATCCTTTTGCTTCTCTCTGCTTTCCATCTTCTCCCCACCACCAGCTTTCTGCTGGAGTACAGCACTGGGATTTTTACTCCTGGAGAGCCATTTTAGTACATCACACATTCACATTCCCCAGGACAAGTCACTTCTACCACCCTACCTTGCTTGTTTCTCAATTTCCCCATGGACCTACTTGGGATATTAGTTATGTGTTTCAGTGGAGCAGGATTTACAAGGTTGACAGATGATATCTAGAGCATGCTCTGAGGTTCTTGGTACAGCCTGATAATAAACCGTAGGCAGCAAGACAGTGGGAAGAGAAGGAAACCCATGCACAAGGTACAAGAATAAAGGTGGTCACTGACCCAGCCTAAAGCAATCCTCATTTTCAATTTGCATATCCAAGTAGTTAATGTAAATGTGAGGGCTGAAAATCAGTCTTTTCTTCATGCCTTGCATGAACCTTGGCGTTCTCTGTGCAGCTGCAGAAACTCGTTCCTGGCCTTTGAAATGTGGATGTCAGCTTTTATTTCCTTCTCTTGCCATGGCTGTGATCAGTGCTTTGTTGGTAGGACTGACTTTCTCAGCTGGCAGATGTTTGCATGAGAAGGTTGATTTTGTAAAGAGATGTGCATATGTTTGTGCACCAATCCTTCTCCAAATTGGAAGTGACAGCATCAAAGTTGGGCAGGGAACTATCCCAAGAAAGATGTGGGAGGTGTGGGGACTAAAGTGAGTTGAGCCATACTGAAGGAAGAGTAGGGCAAGGAAAAAGAAGGATGAGACTCACAGTGACCACACAGAGGTAGTAGATGAGATGTGTTCCTGGGGCTTCGGTTTTCATCATCTCCCTGATCCCTACGACGAGATGTTGATTTCTTGACCTCTTCACTCCAGGAAGGCAGTTTCAGTTGACAAATCCTCTCTTTCCCAGTTCTGGGGCAGTCTCTTGTGTTAAAACAAGTCTGTTTTCTCAACTTCTAACTTGCCCTCACACAAGGAATTTAATGGTGATGACTGCCAGGCCTCCAGAAACCTGCTGGCTTCCTTCCACCGCAGCTGGAGGGGGATGAGGCCCTCGAGGCTCTTCGGGTCCTTGTGTGTTTTATGCAAAGTACAACCCGAAAGGGAAGAGCAGTTACCTCTTCAGAGAGCAAAAGCCCGAAGAAATGAACTTGATTTTTTTTTTTGGTCGTCCACACAGCTGCTCCACAGTGAAACTGTGGGGTCAGGGCCTTCTGCCAGCAGGGTCACCGCAGCCCGTGCTCTGCAGGGCCCTCGGTGGCCACTGCAGCAGCCGCTCCGGGCGGGACGGGTGCGTAGCGGGATTTGGGCTGGGGAGCTGGGGGCGCAGGCTGCCTGCGGGCCTGATTCAGCTCCACGCTGCTGCAGTGCCAGCAGGCAGAGGGCCTGTGTTGCTCCTCAAAGGGAAACAGTTGTGTCAGGGAACAGGCCGGCTTCTCAGCAGTGGACAAGTTGGACTGTATCAAGCAGTACTTTTGCAGTGGAGTTTTCTAGTGTGAACCCTGTTCTGGGCAAATTGAAATTAGCAATTCCCTGACCAGTTAGGGTTAAGGGTGGTGAAAACCCACTCATAGGCTGCAAACAACCCCAATGAAGGCTGTGGCTCTACAGTTTTATCAGCCTGAACTGCATGACAGCTCTCATGTCCGGAGGGGGCATCCCATTGGGTTTCCTGATGTCCTACTGTCCCGCTTGCCGTCCTGTGTTCCCAGCCAGTACCTTTCAAACAGCTGTGTTTCCTCTGAGAAGCTCTCTGAGGAAGCCCTCCTCAACTCTGTAAAGCTTTAAATATATTTCCAGAGCAATCTGATACCGTGCTGGTGTGAGGTGAGGAAATAAAGGCAAAGGAAATTTTCTTTTTTTCTTTTTCCTTTGTCACCACTTTGATACCCGAGACACCTTACCACAGTCAAATCATCTGAAACTTCAAGAACATGGAAGATCACTGCTTGAGGGCTCCTTGCAGGGGCTCTGGCTGCATTGCCTGTGTGGTGATGAGAGCAAGAGCGCTGCTCTGTGCCTGTAAATGAGAGGGATGTGCTTGTTGCATGGGTGAGTGTGAGTAACATATGCAACTCTTCAGTGCGAGAACTCCAAGCCAGCCGGTTCCTTCCCCTCTACTTCAACCCGCTTCCAACTATTCCAGCCCTGTGCAAACATCTTCTTCGTCTCACAGTTCCTTTTGCTTGTTCCAGCATCCAAAAGTAGGGCCTTTGAGCTCTGCCTCCCCCCCGTCTAATCTGTGCTTCCCTGTCTAATGACATGTGCTAATGTGTGCTAACAGATGTCTGAGCGAAAATTAGCTGTGCTGTCCAAATCAATTAGACTGGAGTGGCTATGCAGGAGCAATTGCTCGATAGCCTGTGTGGGTTGCTTTCCTTGCCACGCTCTTCCCTTCTCTTTCCTTATCAGAGGAGAAATTCTGCAGCCAAGCCTGAGCCTGCTTCCCTGCCTCGCAAGCTCTGCTTCCAAGCAGTCTACCTCCGTGCCTAATGGCTTCTGATGTGCTCTCCAGATGGAGGCGGCTCCACCAGCTGCGGGCCGACGGCAGCTGCTCTCCAGAAGGGGAGCAACTTTGCTTCCCAGGACCCGGCGGCACGGCCGCAGCCGGCGCCGCGGCGGCAGCCTAAACGGCCCTGGCGTTTTCCATGTGTTTGCCTGCTTCACCAGGAAAGTAAATCGGTTGTACAGGATCAAGCACTTGTGGAGCAGCATCTCGGGGAAGGTCTAAAACAGGCCCTACACGCGCAGATGTGCTGGCTGCAAAGTGCTTACAATCATGGCTGGTACTGATGCAGTGTATGGAAAGACTCCTGGAGATACTGGGAATTAGAGGACATGAGTCCCAATGTGTAATTGCCATGCTTCTTGGACAGCAGATTTGCTGCTTAAAGGTGGATATTGTGGCTGTAGCATGTCCTGTGATAGAAGTGTTTGAGGAGCTTACAGTAAAGCTGGTGATAGATTATTATGAGTGCTCTGTAGAAGTTACAGGTTATTGTAACAGGTACAGGTATATAAATTATACAGGTTTCTCTTGTGGCTTATCAGAGAGATTCAGAGTCACAGGCCCAAAATTGGCAATGTTGTTTTCATGTGAAATACTTCAGTGGTCATATAGATTATTTTAGAGGTATTTGGAAATTATTTTCAGTCTTTCCCAATAGCAGTGATTGCATCTTGTCCATCTTCTCAGCAACCATTACTCAACTGGTCTACCATTTGGCACAATTTTGAAGGCACGTGCCAGCCATAATGAGTAAAGCTGGTCAAGAAAGTGTGATTTCCGTAAAAGTTAAATTTGGGGGGCATAAACTCCTAGTTCTATGGCACTAAAAAAAGGCAATGTTCCTAGGGAAAAAAAAAAAAAAAAAAAGGAGAAAATAAAGACAACTGCACTGGTTCATCTGAAGGCAGTTCTGGAGCAGGCTGTGTGCACTTGCAGTGCTGCCACGGCTGCCAGGACCTGCGGCTGCTGCCGGGTGCCCCTGGAGGCAGCCGCGAGGATGGCCGGCGCCTCTGTCTCGCTGGACGTGCCCTGCTCGGCCTGGGGCGCGACACGAAGGGCAGGATTTACCTTCCTGGAAATGAGCCGTGGACTCCAGCTCTTTCCTTTGGGAAATGAGTTTAAAAGCAAACGCTGTCAAGAATGAATATGTGCTCAATAACTCTTTCACAGTAGTTCTTCTGAATGTGGTTCCAATTTCAACGTCTTTCCATCAGCTGCACCTTCTTTCTGAAAACAAGTGATCTTTGAGGGTCTGCAGCAAGTCGTGCTGCCTGTAGCAGCCCCTCCATCTCTGGCGTAGGCAGGTTCTGGTAGCCCTCCCTGCGGCCAGTCTCCCTCCAGTGCATTTCTCTTACCGCTTGTGCTTTTCAGTATCTTTCTTCTAAGATGGTGCTGCGTAAGGTCCCCAGTTACCATTCGGCGCACACATGCGCTGTAAGTGTGCAAGGACACTGACCAAAGGAGGTGGCTTCAAATCACCTGCACGCTTTGCCAAACGGGGCCGTGTTTGCGTTGGCTCGAGCTGCCTTATAGTTGTCAACTGCATCCCAATCCCCCTGCGAGCTTGTGGCTAATTTCTGGCCTGACCATACCGTTAACGCTGTTTTGTCATCGCAGTTCATGGGCTCCTCCCTCCCTCTCCCCTACTCCACGGTTAAGTGTCTGCATTTCAGATGGTGTTTCTGTAGACATTTTTAGCTCTTTTTGTGTGCAGGTTTTTTTGCTGTTATTTTTTTCCCAACTGCATCTTGGTTTTGTTTCACCCTCCCGTTCACTTCTTGTCTCGCTGTCCCCCTTTCGCCCCCAGCCTTCTCAGGCAGCTGCGTCGCGGCTCGGCTGCAGGGTGCCCCCCTGCCCCGAGCCCATTCCCTGCCCCTCTGCACCCCGCCGTGTGCGGCATGGGGCCCCGAGCGGCCGCCTCGGCTCTGCCAGCCGGGCTTCCCAGCCCCATTTGTCAAAATTACCCCACAGCTCCTTGCCGCGTCCAATATTAATAGGGTTCATTTAAAACCATGAGTGTTACTAATGCTCTTTTTCCATATGTGCTAAATGAGAGGAAACAAGAATTACCCAAACAAGCTCGCGCGCAGAGAGTGGGGCTGTTGGGAATGGCTAATGAGGCAAGTGAAGCTGCTGGGAGAGGGGACGCGAAGCAGGAGCAACGCGACACACATGTGCTGAGTGCCCCAGTCACTGGGGCAAGACTGATGCCAAAGCTGCATGTTTCTTCAGCTGATGCAGCCCTTGTTCAGCTTTGCTCAGGGCTGAGGGAGACCTAGTGCTCCCTCCTTCCCTAGGACTTTGTCATGAACGGGGAACAGAAGTGGAGCTGGACTCAAGGCAGGGGTGAGGAGGGAGGCTGGAAGGTTCATTAGAAGGGCACGAGAGCCAAACAAGCTTCACTGCCATTCACCCTCTTGCCACCAGACATGTCTGCGTTCAGAGCTACCCAAACGCTTTGCCCCCCAGAAAAGCACAACTGCCAAAAAAGCACCGCTGTGAGAAAAGTACCGAAGAAAAGGGCTGTACGTCCGCGGGTCTTCTGAGAGCTACCCATGCCAATGAGAACTCATCTAGGGCTTCCTCCTAGCGTGGAACCCCATGCCACCATCCAGGCTGCTCTTCTCTCCCTGTTAGGGTTCAGCAATCCCGCCTGGTTTCAGCCACATACTTCCCTGGAACCTCCGCTGTGGATGGCCAGGCTCAACACAGCTGTTTCTGGCTTGCCCTCCCAGCTCGGGGTGTATCCTTGTGCTTGAGGGACACTAGCCACTTTCAGAAACCCTGTGATTTTGCATCTTCTCAGCCTTCTGGCCTCTCTTAGCTTTTCCAAGGAATCTGGGTGTCTGATATCCATGAGCTTTCCCTTTACTTTCCTTGTCCAGGCATCAACGCGCTTAAGCAGGTCACAAGGTATTGCACAATGTTCCTCCTCTCTGCAGCATCCAGGTAATCCTTTAGTTTTGCAATAGGTGGCAGTCAGAGAAGTAACTGTGTCTATGGGGCTGTTAGGGGAAATATAATCCCACCCTCTGCCTTCTGGGCATGTCCCAATCTCTTGGAAGGCTCCATGAATCCTTGGAAGGCTCCATGAATCCTTCACGCTGAGCTCTTTCCTCCCTTCTCTCCTTGCTCTACCTTTGCTGCTCTGCCAGCTGTTCCACTTAACATGGCCCAAAGCACTTAGTGATTTTCATGTGGAGACCTCCGGAGAAGAGCGACTGGTGCCAATGTTTCACCCAGGCACTCTCGTTCTGCCCAGCCAGAGGAACCATCCCTGGCTTGGGGAGGCAGAGGATCAGAGGGAACAGCTCCAGTGCATAAAAGCACTATGATCAGTAACGCTGCACGATTAAAAAGGTTGGTCCAGCCTTTGGATGCTGCACTTTACAGCGGCTCTAGCAGTAATGAAGTCGTAAAGAAGCCGGTGTAATTGGCCTCTGCACAGGCCAACTCAGTCACAGAAAAAAAGTGTTTGTCCCTGTGACAGTAGCACTTTTGCTATTTCCAGCCTTTTATGTTTTCAGTGATGGGAAGGGGAGCATGGACTTACAGAATGCCAAGGAAGCCTAGAGAGAAAAAGTATTTGCACTTAATTTAGGCCTGAAAGAGGTCTAGAGCTTATGGGATGTTGCTGGTCCCATGAAACCTGGAGTGTCCATATCCATGTGTGCTGGTGCATGACCCTAGACAACTTCCCCTTTTGACTGAAGTGATTGATAGGCGCCATGCAGGAAAATACAGGGTTTTTATTCTTCTTAGGGGACAGGAAAAAAAGAGAAGGGAGTCGTGAAGATTAGGCTATAGAGGGGAAAAAATAGCAAAAGAGGTGGGTTGTATGTTCCTGATGTCGAGTTTGCTGGTGATCTGCATGTAAAAGGAGAGTAAGATGGAAAGAAACAAAAAAACCCTTTTGACTTCTGTGGTTTTATGGAGCAAAAAAACAGCTCCTGAGCAGAGTTCATTTAAATTTGCACAGTTTTATAGCTGTGAATGTGATTCCTGGGGAAAAAGCAGGAGGACGGCGTTAGCAGCAATGACAATAAAGTAAATCACTTAAATGGGAGCAGTCCTGTTGCCCGGTCTTCCTGCCAGTGGGGCTGGTTGCCGGTGCCTGTAGCAGGAAGGATGCGATGCTTTTTATGGCCGTGGTTCCAGACTTTCCCAGCACAACCCCTGCTGTGTCCTCCCAAGCCAACCCCGTGTAAATCCCAGCAACTTCAAAGATTGCTCTGTGGTGACTTCTGATCGGTGCCACTTCAGCGGAGATTTATTGGCCCCCTGCACCCCTTTTCCCCTCTTCCCTGTTGAAATGAACCTATTACATCCATGGAGCCATATCTTTGAGAATCCTTTTCCATATAATACTGTTTCTAGCCAGTTTTTCCTTGTTCAGGATTCTACTAGGATTTCCAGAGGCTGTTTTGACCAACTAGAACTTGGGGGGGAAAAAAAAGGCAAACAAAACAAAACACAAGACCTTTCCTGCATGGCCGTTTCGCAGGAGGCTAAAATTTAATTGCAAGGTGAATTGGGGAGATCAGAGCAGCAGTGGCTGCAGGCTGTAAGGGGGAAGTTCAGTGCTAATAAACGAAACGTCCCTGTTCCAACGAGAGAAAATAATTAGCGTGGCTGTAGGAGAAACTCGGGACATGATGCCACGCAGCAGCACCCGCCAGATTGATAACACCTCTTTAATTTCACCCAGCTATTCTCTTAATACCTTTTGCTGTAGCCGAGTGCTGTGAGCCGTGCTGACTCAGCAGGAGGAGCAGAGCTGGGCTCAAAGTGGGAGCTCAGGGAGGAGGGTCACAGCATTTTCACGGCCTCCTTCCTGGCTTGCTGTGTGCCCAGAGGAGACGGAAGGAGCATTTGACCAACCTTCGAGCTGATGCCTGGATCTGAGCATCTCAGCACCCCTTTCTAGCAAGCTACCATCGTGGTGCCCCAAGCGCCCTTCAGGAGGAGCTGGCGCTTGCAGTAGGTCCCCGACACGTAGCCCTTTGTCCTCTCGCTGGCACTGACTCCCGCAGGGAGCACAGAGCCCCACGTGAGCCCGTAGCCCCTGTTCCAGCCCCATCTGCCCGCCGTCTCCCTCTCGTTATCCGCTGTGCTGAGGCGCAGAGCTTGGGCTGCACGCACGCGGGCACGAGGAGGAGACGCCTCGAAGGCTTCTCTGGCCTCGCGCGAGGAAGCAGCGGATCGGAGCGCACCAGGTCTGCGACGGCGGCGCCGGGGCGGCCGTGGCAGGGCAGGGAAGGAGGAGGGAGGCAGAGGACAGGCACTGAGAGCGTAATTGCCGGCTTGCCTTGAGGAGGATGAGTGCCGCGGCCATTCCCACTGGGACCAATTTGCTGCCGCTCCTCTTATCTGCCCTGTTCATCAGGCTGCAGCTACAACCCTCCTTTGTCCGGGAAGTCGGCGGCCACCCCCGCCGCCCCCTCCTTCCCCAGGCAGCCACGGGAAAGGGGACAGGGCGTTTGCCAGGGCACGGAGAGCTGCGGAGCAGGGAGAGGGAACCCTCAGCACCAGCCGCCCAGCCGGGCACGTGCCCTGCCGAGCGCGTCCGCGTCCCAGCGCGTGTCCCAGCCCTCGGCTCACAGCTCTCCGTGCGCACGAGGTGCTTTTCCTCAGCCTCTGCCATGCCGGCATCTGACCACGGAACTGGAAATGAGAGGCTCCTCGGCAAAAATCTCTCGTGTCATGTGTGGTTTTACAGCAAGTGCCTGGACTTCCCTGGGCTCCCTTGCTGCTTCTCCCCTTCTTCTCCCCGTTGCTTTTCAAAGGCAGCCTTACTGACCTACCTCAAGTAACATTGTTTTAAGTGTTCTGCTTATCTTCTGAGGGGAAGAATTACATCTCAGACTCAATTGCCGTGTTTTTTTGAAACCTCGTTGCATTTCTTTTTAAGTTTAATATTTAAATTGGCCATTTTTCAATGAACAGCATGCAGAATTAAAAATGTTTTCATGAGTGAAGCAATAACTCCGGTGCCTTATTTAGCACTCAGCTAAGTTAAACTATATATACATATTATATATATATCTTTTTTGATTTTAGTTTTGGCATTTCTGCAGTGCAGAATGAGGAATATTCCTGTACTGTCCACAGGCCCTGATCAGGCCCTTATGAGTTTTCAAAGGCCAAGAGAAAGTCTCTGCTCTGCAGAACCTACAGTCTAAAAAGACCTGATAAAAAAGGAGTGAGAGATAAAAGGGAGTATTAGTCAGCTAGGTTGAGGCATAAGGAAACTGCTCCAAAAAAGAACGAGTGACAGGGACTGACTCTGACCAACTATTATCAGTAAAATATTCTAATTTTTGATAACTTCCCTGTCTTCTCTGTCCCTTGACACCCCCTATGCACTTAGAATTTTTTAGCATACATAAGCATATATTTTGTAGCACATTTAGATTTTCTGCTGCTTTTGCTCAGTGAAGTTTTAAATACCCTCAATTAAGGAGCTGAAGTAGGCACAAATTGACCACAGATCATCATCTGTGATAAAGACAGACAGACTTACTTCTGCTTGTTCCTAATCAGTTATTCTCCTTGCATTGCATATTCTATTTCTTCTTTTACAAAAATTTGAAAATACAAATACTTAATATAAGGGAACCCAGCTCCCATAGGTGATGGGATAGTCTTTTGAGTACTGTAGTCTTGTGAGGGGAATGCAGAATGCAGGGACTCCTAACCATGAAATAGTTTTCCAGATGCAGTCCTGTTGTCCCCCAGCTTTACAGTGAAGGAAGGCTAATTCTGACCAAATTTTCAAGACTGCATGGGGGACATTTCACCACCAAATTAACTGAGGAGTTAGATATCAGCCAATTCTCTGACTAACAGCAAGGCATATAGATCAATCCTAGATAAAAGCTGCTTTTATTTGCTACCCTTGACTACTTTGTGCAGTTCTGCAGAGTGAGCATTGATCTAGTCTCCACGTTGAAGGGAGATGTTATACAGGAGCTGTCCACTTCTAGCTTAAGCAAGCCAATGAATGTTTCTCCTTCCTCAAAATTTCCTACATCTTCTAGGTGCTGCAGGAGACCTTAATGGATTCTTCCATTAAAAATGTAACTTTAAAGCACCATTAAAAGTGTCACTAGGATGGACCTTTCTTCCATCACATAGTTCCTTCATAACTTATCTGAAACTTTGTGCTTCTGCTAAGTAACCTGTCTAGGACCTAGGGAGTTTGCTGTCACCGATTCCTTCTGCAGCATTGCCATGCTGTCCTGCATGTTGAGGGAGACAGTGAAAGAATCCAGAGGGGCTTTAGTTGATTTTTTATTCACCAGCGCAAGGTCTTTGTTATAACAACACCCACCATTAACTGGCCTCATTGTTATAGGCATGGGCAAACCAGTTGGTAATTAGTAACTGGTAATTAGTGAAAAAGGCAAAGCAAAGACAGATAAAACAAAAAAGCTAAAGCTTGTTACTTCACCCTGTGAGTACAGGGGCTTCTCAGCCTTGCATGGAGATGAAAATGCTAGTGAATCCACACCGTGACTCTACAGGGGCCTCTGAACCTTGCAGGAGCTGCAGTTGAGCTCCTTGCTCTTACACCCTGAATGTGCAGGGGCCTCTCAGCCTCACGAGGAGTTACCTGAGCCCAGTGTCCCCAGTGTCCCAGGCTAAGGGGAGGGGAGGAATAGCCATAGTCCAGCCAGAGGAGTTGGTCAGAGGCCATTCCTGATCTCTGCTCTATTCATCACTGCTGGACTCTGTCCTTCATACCCTATGGAAAGGAGGATGTGCCTGTGCTCTGATCATCCTCCCAAGACTGCCCTGCCAGTCTTCAGGTGAGTTTGGTTCTTTATCAGGTTGTTTGCAAGCATATCAGTTCTTTAGTGAGTTGCGTTTTTCTTTGCAAATGTTAGCCAAGCAGGAGGTCCGGCCTCCACAGGACTTCCCTCTTTGCTTTGTTCTGGGGGAATGCACCCAAAGTCTCACCCTCGCTTTTCTGATAGGTTTTCCTGCCATCCACCTGGCATGGGCAGAGCTTGTGCACTTCAGCAGTTGTGTTGCTAACTCTTCACTCGCCCATCAAGCATTACTTTGAAAAAGTAATTGAAAAAGTACATTGAAAACACTCATTTCAAGGTTCGCCTTCCCTCTTCTTCAGTGTGTTTTCTTGGGCCTCAAGTGAGGAAAGCATGCGTGGTGCACTGCCAAAGTTGTTACATCCTTCTGTAAGCACAGATGTGTATTGACGTGCCCTCCCCAGAACGTGTGTATTCTGCAGTGGGACTTGGATGACTTGCACTCACTGGCCAGACTGCCATAGTATTTACAGAATCACAGAATGTTCAAGGTTGGAAGGGACCTCTAGAGATCATCCAGTCCAACCTTTCTGCTCCAGCAGGGACACGCAGAGCACGGGGCACAGGGCGGCATCCAGGCGGGTTTGGAAGACCTTCAGAGAAGGAGACTCCACAGCCTCCCTGGGCAGCCTGTGCCAGGGCTCTGTCACCCTCTCTGTCAAGAAATTTTTCCTTAAATTCCTGTTGAACTTTGGGTGTTTCAGTAAGCACCAAAATTCTGGGGTAAGCCTTCCAAAGTGAGCGTTTTCTGTGCTTGGTTTTAATTCTTCATGTTTCTGATCTTATGAATTGGAGGAGACATGTTTGTTTGAAAGATCTTATTTGCTTTGCTAGAATGGCAGATGCCAACTCTTAAGATCTCATAAAACAGAAGGGGGAAAAAGTAGCAAGTTTGTTCAGTGAGCTTCAAATGTGTTGGATTCATTCCAGGTTATGAAGACTCTCCAATTCCAGAGTCATTCAAGCAGGAGTGCCTTAAAGAGAGAGCACAGGTCAATGACCTGCTTGTTTTGTGGGTCTGATGATCCAGATCCGTGCTGTGTTTATTGCCCTCACAGGGAAGTGCTCGTGTTTGTGCTTTCGGGAGTCAGACTTTGTTGCTTGCATTGCCCCATATGGATTTGCCCACCTAACATTAAAGGCCGAGTTTTGAGTCTTCTGGTGAAGCAATTCAAGCCCAAAAACTCAATCTGATCTCTACTTTCCCACTTGTTACCTGAAACTTGGAAAGAAAAGGAATTTGTTGCACTGGTGTGTCAAGATATTTCGCTCTTTAAGTCCTTTCTGTTCTAATATTAGGTTTTAGTCAGGCACCGTGGTCCAGACTAAAATGGCTCAAACCATTTTTCCTCTCTACATCAAGCAGTATTTAAGGATTCCCTGGTCTTATTTGGTTAGTGTAGCCCAGTTTGAAATGTGTAGTGTTTGTTCAGTGCCTACCTGAGCAAACTATTACTGCCCTAATGTGCATTATAAATTACAAGTACAGTAGTGTAATATAGTGCAAATATAACATACATACTTCCAAATTTTTAGGTAAAAAGGGGGGGAAATAAAAATGTATTATATCAAGTACTAGGCAACTATTATAAGCATTTCTATGAGAGGATGAAGATATAGGTAAGGTTATCTTCTCATGCAAGTTTATTGTTATTTTTCGTATTGTAATTCATTAGTGCAAAGTGAAACACATGTCTTTTTTAACTTCAAAGTAGAAGTTACTTTTGTTAGTTAAATTCAAAGGTAATGTTAAGTTAAATTCAAGATAAATGTATAGAAAGCTCACTCAGTACATCTATAGTTGATCTAGTATTAGCATCTCCATATTTCTGCTGCAATTTGATTAATTTTTTAATATTTACATTTAGGCAGCATAAGGATAACTATATTATGATCTTTTAACAATTTACTGAGTTTGATAATTGGATTGTCAAATATTAAGACCTTTATATGATGATTTTTC